>JAVSBS010009894.1:107265-127982 GCA_033124195.1 Coracias cyanogaster | reverse complement strand
GGAAGGCTTGAGAACTCAGGTGTGTTTGACCACACCATGACCAGTGACACTGGGGAGCTCAAAGTGTTAGTAAGGTTATGAGAATACCATCCTTTGTGAGAAGGGATGTATGTTTTCTCCTGCCTGATTGAAACTGACTGTAGAAAACACTAAGAGCATTTTTTTTCTCTCTGCCTTATAGAATTAATCCAGTGGAAACAATCTGGATTTAAGATAGCATAGCTGGAATCAGAATAAATACCTTATTTTTCTGGGTTATTAGAATATTTGTTAGCTATTGGCCAAAATCTCTGCTGGTATGACTTCACTAAATTCAGTGAAGCTTGGATCAAGGTCTCCATTGGCATATTTTTCATCCAGTTCATTAAGCAGTAAGCAGTTGGATCAGCTAGGCAACAGAAAGCACAAAACACTTGCTGAGAATGTAATATCCTTCATTAGTCAACTGGGCTTCCAAAAGAGCAGGGAAAGAGTTGTACGCACATCATCAAAGTCAAGTCAGCCCTCAGTGGGTATCTTGCCATGTGTCTCCAGCCCCTGCGTGAGAGGTACTGCGGAAGAGCTGTGCAGATGCAGCTGTACCCATCAATGGTCTGAGATGTTATGCAGCTTGCTGAAGTGAAATGGCATAGCGAGGAAAAACTGCTGATGGAATAAGCAGCAGGGACAAAAGGAATAAAGAAAGATGAGAAAGCATGTCCATCTCCACAGAAATCCTGTTGATGCCATGTTGCTCCCAGGCGTTGCTGATGGCAGAGGGGAGCAGTTGGGATGGCTTCTGCAGAGCAGCAGCTGCAGCACCCAGCAGTCAGTCTGGGACCATGAGGTTATGGTACATTATAACAAAGATCTGGGTGTTTGGTTGTTCTTTTTTAGGCAAATGCAGCTCACACAGTCTCAGCTTTCTTTGGGAGAGGTTCACAGTGAATTTAAGCATGAGCTAAACATCTGTGGGCTTGCAGTGAACTGTAGCAAGTGTGCTGGAAAGGGTAGACATCCCATGTGGCCATCAGAGAGTGCTGTGCCAGTCTGAGCACTTCAGCACGAGCATCCATGACTGCGTGCGACTGCAGGAGAAAGGGGAAAGGCAAGGGTGCAGGAGGAGACTGCAGTGCCTTAGAAACGTGAGAAGGAGGATTACACCCACAGTGCTTGATACAGGAGCGCAAGGATTACTGCCTGTGTGTGACATTGCGTGGGAGAGATTAAAGTCACTCCAGGCAGGCAAGAATTGCATGCGAAGCTGGAAAAGAAAGAGGGATTAGGCTGGGAGGGGTGTGATTCAGGTAGAATGAGGTGTTTTCCTCTAGGTGAAACACAATATAAGACAACAAGGCTTGGATGGTGCAGGTAGCAGGTGAGGTTGCAGCAGAGGTACAAGAACTGAAGGATCCGCAGGATTGAGCTGGTGTCACACCCAGCTTGAACTCCTCCTGGAGATTCCTTCCAGCTCTCTGAAATGGATGGTATGAAGCTTACTAGACCAAGGCTTTGATGTTTAGCTCTTAAGACTGGAGTGATGCAGGGTGCTTCAAAGTTAGGGTGAATTGTAGAACATCAGGGCTCTTCTATTCTTCAGGAATGAGTTGTTGCCTTTAGTTGAGACATTAGAGGCCTTCTGCTTTTGGGGATGGGTTCCTGGGTTCCCCAGGTGTCACTTCTTATCAGCTCCATGGAGACCCTGCTGCTACTGTGAAGGAATCTGTAGCCTATTCTCTTCATTGTGACGCCCAGAAATTTTGAACAAATTAAGTCTCTGTTGTGTGAAGTGCTACATTAAAATGTAATAAGGGATAGCTTTTGCCCTGAGGAGACTTTCTCTGTGCCTGGAAAAGAAAAACAAAGTATGTTATAAGCCAGCCCCGAGATAGAGGGATTGCTGAGCTTGTCAGTGCATCATCTCATGGATATGAACATCGGCACATTTGATATAAGGGAAGACTCCGGAGGTGAGCCTGGTGGGATTTAGACCTGGCTGGAGTGCTTTTCAGTGAGTGTTTAAGTGCAATTGTACTGAGAGGACCATCTGCTGAGTGTCTAAGGCTGATGCTCCAGTTATGTTGCATGTAGGGTGTCTATAATGTTTAAAATCCAGCCATAAAATTGTACTTGGAGTGGCTGTTACACATTTCCTGCTCCAGGAGCAGACTTTCAAAGCCCACAAGAAATATTCACTTACAATTATGTCTGATTTAAAGGGAAAAGATCTGTAGCTTTGTAGCCTTAATAATTTGCTCAAACAGCTGTAGATTAATGAAAGTGTTGCTCAAGGCATGTTTCCAGAAATAGCACATAGCTCGGCCCTCTGAAGTCACATTGGGTTAGGAAATATGTTTGTGTGTTTAACGCTGGGAGGACACACAGGAGGTGATATACCAAAGTGCTGTGGACTCATGGTCTAGCTGGCCAGGTGATGTTTGGAAGAGCTTGAAAACTGTTTTTTCATGGAGTTGCAGAGGTCTTTAAAAGCACCTTGTGTTTGGTTTTACATATTGCAGAGGGAACACCAGCCTTACACCAGCTAGTGACCACCCAGTGCTCTGCAGCCAGAGCACTGAGAGCCTGATGTCATTTTTCTGTCCCAGGAATCAGAAAGCAGATAAAAATCTCCTATTTGAAACACTGAGATTTTGAAAGAATCTACTAAGATTTTTCACTCGGTAGAGATGGACACTATTGAGTTCCACAGATTGAGTCTGTATTGTGTTCACTAGAAAAATGCTATTTTTCCTGTATGTTTTTTTCAGTCCATTGTCTCTTAACTTGACTGAGGACACAATGACTAGGGACAAGAGGCTATTTGATAAGAAAACTGCACTCATCAAGTGGAACTGGTTCTCATTCCTGTCATCATCCTGCTCTCATGCAGAGCCACAAGGACCTTGCTCCATAACAAGCAGTGTGCTTTCCATAGAGAGGTGCAGTCTGTGAAGGGTTGCTTTAGTCTGCTATATCCCAGCCTGTGATGAAGTTAACTGCAGGGATTGCTCAGGTGTGGTGGTGAACAGTGTATTGCAGTTGTTGGCCATGTCATAGTAGTCCCTGATGGCCCCTGACAGGTCAGAGTAGTGTTGTAGGTATTGGATTTGCATATTGGGTCCCTAATCAGATGGTCTTGTGTTAGGGAAGTGCTGTAGGACCACACAGCCAGCCTGGGCAACTTGTTGTCCCACCTTACTGAAGGAGAGATTGAACACAAAAGGAGCAAACATCCTTCTTGCTGAGATCTCTCGTCTACAGCCTTGAAGGTGGGACTGTTCCTCCCCTGTGAGCCACAGAGATCTCCAGGGGCCCTGGCCATACCTGGTTCAGCTGTGGATATGCTTTAGGGTGGGAAGGTAAACCTGGATTTTGTGTTGCTAGTCTGCATGGCTGCAGGTGGATGATCTCTAATGCCTTTTGGAGGACTTCTGTTGGAACTGACCAGCTTCTTCTAGTCCAGTCAGGGGTTAGGTCAAAAGCAGAGTTAGTGTCTTCCAATGATGTATAGTTTAAGGTCATGTAATGCCCTGTTGATCAGGAGAGAACTGATATCAAGTACCTGTTTTGGCATGCTGCCACCATTACACCAGGGTTTGTTCCTGGCTCTGAAGAGAAGCACATGGTAACTGGTACAAATTCTCGGCTTTGCCAGGAGGGTAGGAACCATGCTAGTCCTTGCTCTGATTATGGGTTATGGACTCTAAGGTGTCCTGTGTGGTACAGGATTGTCCCAAGTGATAAAAGAGCAAGGCTAAATAAGATTTGCTCCCTTGTGAAGATCTGATGACTCACTGAGATGTGCCCAGCAGTGAGGCTGGCAAACTCTTCCTGCAGTCATTGCTGCTCATCATTCCCATGGTGGAGAGCTGAAGATCCCTCCCTAATAGGATGCCCCACTGCTCCTACTTCAGTAAAGAAACATCCACTGCTCTGTGTGAGAAGCAAGAAACCTGCTAATCTGTTCAAACACTGTACCCCTGCAACAACACACGCTTTTCTTCTTAGACTCTTACTTGATTGGGATTTTTCCATTGATGTCTGGCCTGATTTATGTGTTTCAAACATGACCGCAAATAAAAGCAGCGCTCATTGAGCTGATCCAATCTGACCTGACAGGGACAAAATGACTAGAGCTGGATGGAAATTCTCTTCCAACAGAAAATGACAGTGGAAGATGGGGGGGAGATAAGGCTTGGTTAGTGTTTTCTACTGAAGTGGTCCACTTCTTTTTTTCATTTCTTTCACAAGCCTGAATACAAATTTGATTTATTTTTTTTCTTTACAATGAAAATAACTTTTTGCTCATGGGTGGTAGATACCTTTTTTTTTTGAAAAAAATTGCTTTATTTAGGGAAAAACAAGTGACGCTGCTGGAAAATTTTTGACCAACCTTAAAAAGGCCTAACTTTCTGGTATATGTCTGTGCTGAGTGCATTGGTTCTTGCTTGTGTATGCCTCAGAGCAGCAGCATTCATCCAGCGTGGAGGTTTGAAAAGATCAGCTGACAGTCCCTTGTGCTCAGTTTCTCAGTCTAAAATGAAGCTAATGGAAATCTGTGTCCCAGCAGGCTCAGTGCAGTTGGCAGGAACAGACATTGTAAATCAGCAAGTCTTTGGGATCACATTCATTGCATGGCAGGATCACACCTCATACACTAATGTCATTTAGGGCCTGATTCTTGGAGGAACTGAGCAACCTCATGTCCTGTGGATGTTCAGGTGCTTGGAGTCTTTGTGTCAGTGTTGCTGTACTCCAGGCAGCCCTGCTATAACCATGGCTCTGAATGATGCTGAAAAAGCAGGGAGAGGATTCACTAATCAGCCTCTTCCTTTCAGATGAGTTCATAACTTCAAGCTTGTGTCTGCAGAGAGGTCGTCAGCTCTATGGTAACTTGGCTGGGTCATGAAGCTGTTGCGTGCCCTCACTCCTAAATCCATCACCATCCCATGCAGGAGGTCTCTGAGCACCCAGTATTTCTTCAGCAATCACCAATCATAGAAAGTAATGCTTCTCTTAAAGACGGTCCTATCCCTTCCTTCCCCTGTGTTGGCAGCACATTTTGCAAGCCCTGTCCTGTGTGTGTCTCAAGGTGGATGGAATTGCTTCTGTGATCTCTGAGATGAAACCTTTCTACTAGGAAGGCATTGAAAGGAGCCTTTGGCAGTGTAGGGCCTTAGTGCTTCTCTTTGTGGGGTCAGCTGGCATCATGCTTCAGTGGAGCTGCCTGCTCTGGCACTTCTGCTGATTTTTGACCCCGAGGGGGTCTGGTGGCATCATTTGTCTTCTCAGTTTTTTCCTCCTGTGTTCTCAAGCTGGGTATCCCCCCTTCTTGCCAAGGGCCAGAGTTAGGAGGTCTCTGGGCTATTGGACCTGCTCCTTGGTCTCACAGAGGCTCTTTGGATCTTCTAAGTTGTGGGGGTTTTTGGTGTTTCTTGTTTGTTTTTTAACAAATAGATAAATATTAAAAGAAATAGTAAATAAGCTGTGTTATATCCTGAAAAGTGCTTCCTTCTGCTCCTAGCACCCGCTGCCTCCTGATGTTGTAATATAACCACGATATGACCTGGAAGGGTAAGGGAATGATTTTGGAAGTGCTTCCTAGGCATATCTGACTATATAAAATAGGAGAGGATATTGAGCTGTACCTTCTTGTACTTAAGGCAGAGCTAGTTTGCCTGTGCCAGAGACTGGAAATAGTGATGCAGAGTTACTGCCAATAAAACATCCTCTCAAGAAGTTGTCCTGTGGAGCAACAAGGCTGGCAGCCACTAAAGCAGTTGGTGTGAATTTGGAAGCCCTGAGGCTTGCTAAGTGAGCGCTGGCTGTCAGATCACTGGTGAAGGCAAGCAAGGAGTTATTATTGCGTTAAGGTGCAGCACCAGACCCTGATTTAATGACGTGAGTAATGCCTGTAGGGTGAGCAGGAGTTGGAATGAGGAAAAATTCCCCGATTCCTCCCTTTGTATAGGCTGTTTTGCAAATAATTGAGCTGGGATGCTCGTGGCTGGATGTGGCAGTTTGCCCGTCCACAGAGGAACCATTCACAACAACTTAAAGCTATGTGTGGCAACTGGTCTTTTCCAAGGGGAGACCTGCAGGATAGCAGCTCTACTTGTTCCCAGCCCAAGGCAAAATGCCTCTTGATTTCAAGGGCATTGACAACCTTGGAGACAAGTCTACATTTTCAAGATCAGACAGCACTGAAAGATTAATTTTCTTTGAAGAATTAATACCAAAAGGACTTACTGTCTTTTCCATGCACAGGTCACCAGAGAGAGGAGAGGGGTGGGGATGGCAAAGAGCTTGCAGGGTTTCACAGTATCGCACGTTTGGTTTTGCTTAATGAGATTTAATTGCAGGTTTCCTGCTTACCACTAGATGACAGCCTTACTCTGTGCACCAGGGACTTGGTTATCATTATTAGGGGGCAGGGAAATTACACTTAAAAGACATCCCCTACCTGTCTTGCTTCCAAATGTCGTCTTGCAAGGCGAGGAGCTGATAGTAGAGAGACACCCACTGAATGGGAGAATATGGTACTTGAATATTGGCCACACTTCAAGTGATAAAGGCAAGAAACTTCATTTCTTTCAAGAAGAAATCCAAATCAAAAGATGGATTTGTTTTTAGGAGTGGGGGCATGCTCTTTGGATTGTTTCTGCCAGCCTGACCTGATGTGGTCTTCAGGCTAGCAAGCTCTGAGCTCCACACCTGGTCTCCAGGCTGGCTCCCATCAATGTTCATGGTGAGCTTCCCTGTACAGGGACCTGGCAGAGTCTTCTCCTTCCACTGAGTTGAGGGAATGAGAGGCAAGGACTCTTCTTTTCAAGCATGTAACCAAGGAAAAGTCACACAACCTTCTGTTGCACTCCATGATTGTTTCTCCTCTGCCTTTGCCCTGGTTTTGGTTTAATCCATAAAGGTTGTTGAACCCTTTGCTCTTCTTTGTCTTGTACACATTCAGATGCAGGAATCCAGTTGCATCGTGTTGTTTTTGGGCAAAGCATCCTCTCCCCTTCCTTCTGCAGCGTCTTAGGAGCTGAATGGTGCACAAGTGCTGGGGAGGGCAAATGCAAATAACCCAGAGAACATGACTTTGCCATCCTTCCCTTACTGCAGCTGTAGTGTATCAAGTGATAACGAGATCGTCAGGGCAGGTTTAATGGCATAAAAACTTTCACACTGCCACTGTAATAGTATCACATCTGAGTCCATGTGTTCTGTTTCTGGGCTGGCTTTGGGACTCTGGAGGTGTCTGAAAGGAATGCAACATGAAGGAGGTAAATGTGAGAGTAATCAGGGAGATTTTAATGTTGGTGGTACATGACCCATCTCAGCCCTTCTCATGACAGGGGGAAGAAGCTTTTGGAGAGAGACCCTTGCAGAGGTTTTGATTCCTTGGTCAACCATTAACTCAGATTCATACCATACCATGCCCTGCCTCAGTGCGTTTGTTTTTGTTGCAGTACTGAGAGCCTTGAGCCCATGTTGCTTGGTGGCAGGTGGCACTCCCACCTGGAAATGGCTTTCCACCTTTGCAGGACTGAAGATGTCCTGTTGGCCTGCTCCTTCTGGCCCTGCCCAAGTAGAGCAGGATTATGCTTTGGGCTGTATTTTGTCTAATGTGTTGTTTGTACCAGAGGTCTTGTCTTCAGCCAGGAAGCTAAAGGGAATGGAGGGACCTGCTGGGAGGGGTGTTTCAGTGACTGGAAGTGTGTTGCTGTCAGGCTGATGTTAGTGAGATGTGAGATCATTATTGATCAAGATCTTCTGAAAGCTTGAACCACTGAACTTACCTTGTATTGAATTTTCTTTCTCTCCCTCTCCTTTCATTTACTCTTTCTCCATTATGCAATTTGGATATGAATTTATTGCTTGTGAAAGGTGCCAGATTATGGATATCATAATAGCAGCTGTGATTAGAAATTTCTTCCAGGAGTGGACAGCATGCTTTGATCTCTGGGTAGGTCACAGCCAATGGCTGTACCTGCTGTATGTATGTGGGAGAGAATTAAATATGTCCAAATTTGAATTTGTTCCTTAACAGCTGGTACTTTGCTGTTCATTTTTCATTAGCAGGGTGAGAATATTCATGTATCTCAGGTCTTGTTAAACTGCCTTGAAAACACATAAAATACCTTTTCTGAGTTTTCTGCCTTACACCAAAGCTTGTGTATTTGCAAATATTCAGCACAACCTTTTGACCCTGAGTAGTATGAGGTTGGTGGTGCCAAAGCCAGGGGATGATCTCCTTCTCTAATGGAAATATTTCCATATAGGTTTCATGGTTTGTGCCACTGGGAAACTGAGGCAGCAAGTGTGCAAGCAGCGTTGTCTGCAAGCCAAGAACAGAGCCCAGGCCTCTTGCCTTCCCATGCCGGTGGCAGTTTCTTGTGTGGATGCAGGATGGTTTTGTGGTTAAGGTGGTGAGCTGGACTTTAGGAGGCATGAAATGGTGTTATGCAAAAGATGGGTTTGCCGCTTCCTTTTGGTTAGCATCCTTCCTTATGTCTGGGAAGACCTGCCTGTGAGTTGGAGCCAGTGCAGGCTCCAGGATGGAATTCCTATCTTTCTCTTAGGCACTGTCTCTTTATCCAACACTGTGTTGGTTGGAAAGTTTCTGTTTTCTGCTAGGTGGTTCTGGATGGCTTGTGCCTGACAGCATCGCTGGCGTTACTGAATTAATGCCTCCAGGCTGATCCTGACCACTGGGACATGAGCAAGTGCTGATACAGAGCCGATATATGGGTGCTCAGTTTTGCTCTTGGAAACCTGGTAACAGCTCGGTGCTGTTTCACTGCACGTTGGCTCAGCCTGGAAGGAGGGCAGGGATGGATGCACCAGAGCAGATGAAGGGAGGGCAGGCAGGTGGGCGGGCAGCCACTGAGCCAACTCGTCTGGGCAAGAGGCTGGAGGCAACACCAACAAGTACCAACTCACTGCTGTGCCTCGCTGAAGACTCAGATGCAGCCTCTTGCCTGCAGCACAGAGCCTGCTCCAGGCAAGATGTGCAAGGAAAAGACACAGGACAATGTATAGTTCCTTTGTATGGTACATTACACATGCACACAACAGCCATGATCTTGTGGTTTGTATGGCTGCTGGATAACCCCTCTGAAACAGCCTTTTCCTGAATGGGAGCGTTGCTATTGCCTCTGTTTTGATTAGGGTTCTAATACATATTTATTTTTTACTGCTTACCACCTATCAGCTGAAGAAGGGATGTGCTTTACAAGTGCTTAGTTAGCTGGCTTTAATGGGTATAACGTATAAATAATAATAATGAGAGGGGAAGGAGGTAATACATGGAGTAGAACTCATTAGTTACTATTTATTAGTCATTAAGGAGTGAACAAAGTGCTAATTGAAGTGTATGAGCTTGACTAGCCATGAGTGTTTTCATACGGCTGTAAGAAAGTCACTGCTTTTCAAAACACTGTTAGAGCATTTTGAATTCTATTAAATACTTCTTCCATCCTTGATCTTTGCCAAAGGTTTTCAAGTTATGATATTGCAAGAAAGTATCTGCTAGTAATTTTCAACAGAACTTCTAGACCCTAGAAATTTGTTGGAGACTCATCCTTATGTTTGAAGTACTGTTTTGTTTTCTTTTTCAGTAGCTAGAACATGCCTGTCTCCACAAAAGAAACCAAACCCTTTTTGTGGTTGGCTGAGTGTCACATCCTTTCTGGGCTGTATTCTGGTTTTATTCCCACCTTTCTGTATTTACAAGCATACCTTAATATTTACTGACAGAGCTGAGGTTGGGTTCTGTCCCCAGGTGTTTGTGTGCGCTGCTGCCTTCACATGTGTGCACATGCATGCGTGTAAACGTCTGTCTCTTCATTATGAGCCGTTGTTATAGATGGCATGTTTTGCTGTTTATCTACAGTTTGTTACCTGTCCTCATTCTGTTGGAGAGAATTGCACAGTGATGCTGATCACTGCTCTGCTTTTGTTCTCTGCAGCTGCCTTTTCCTCTTGTGTCCTTTTTCCCCTCCCCAGCTTTTTCCTCCTGAATTGGAGTTTCTCCTTGCTTGTAAGAGTGACTTTTCAGGCACTAGATATGTAGCAGTACATCTCGGAGCACAGCAGACCCGCAGGTTTGCCCACCAGGGCTGTGCTCCCTGCACGAAGGGGCACGTTGTGAGATGCTCCCGGCCTCCATGCCCTCCTGCTCTGATGCTTCTTGACAGCTGCGATTGCATCAAGGAGGAGCTCTGAGCAGGAGTGTGTCTCTGTCCTTTGCTCTTGTTTCTGGCTCTGTTGCGAAGAATGAAGCTTTCCAGCACATTAAATATCCTTTTGGGAAACACGAACTGGAAGTGCCGTCTCCTAGCTTCATGTCTGGCTGCTGTGGCCAAGCCTAGGGCGAGTCTTTGCCTTATGCTGAGGGCTGCTCTGGGGCAGTTCCTCGTGGGTGCCCTTGAGGAAAATGTGGGTGCTGTGGGAAATGGTTAGAAGTGGCTTTTCCGCTCTCCGTGCTGGTGATGCAGCATCTCCACAGGCTGTCTCCATGCTCCCACTTGGCCAAAGGACGGTGGCTATTTGTCCTGATTTTGGACAGTGGTCCTGGCTTTTAAAGACCTGGTCTTGTAACTGGGTATGGAGACACCCAGAACTGATGCTGGGGAAACCCAAAGGTGACACTGGCTGCAGAGCAAGAGAGACAGACACTGGGAACTCACTCCCGTTTTCCCAATGGAGAAGTAAGGAATTGGATGAGAACCCCTGACTGTACCAAAAGAGAAAGCTCCAAATCCATGAGCTTTTTCTCTTCCCCATCCTGCTTTGGTCCCTTGCAGATACTTTGAACAGGCTCATCCTCCTCCTCTGTGAAGGGCAAGGTTGCTGTATATACTGTAATTTGGACAGTGATTGGACTGTCTCTTCTAGTCCATTTTGGATCATTTGTAGCATGTATGGTCCTATCTAGAATTAGGACTCCTAGACGTACTGTCAAACTCTTATGAGGTTGTGTTGCAAGTATGTTCCTCCCCTTTAGCAGCAAAGCAGCAGAATGCAGCTAGCAGGGGCAGTGCAGGTTTTGCCATATCCAGCGATGCTCCAAGCCCAGCCAGCTGCAGGCGATGAACATGGTCACTCCTCCACTGCACCAACGGCGTGGTTATGGCAACTCCTGTCTTTCATTCTAGATGAGCAGTGTTGCCAGGATTTCTGAGCATGAACAGCCCCTCTTGGAGGAGCGTCTTTATCTGTTGAAGTTTGCAGATGGACTTTGGTTGTTCCTTTTGTTTATTTTAATATTAGCTTGTTAATTATCTGAAAAAAAATCTGTGTTTGTGCTTCTAAAAATAGCAAATTCTTAAATGCTTTTGTGCCTGAATGATCTCAATTTGGCGACCCACAAACCATAGGCAGAAGCATAAAGGAAATAATTTTCTTTTTCTCTTAGGAACCAGATGGCTCAGTTCAATCTCTGTGACATTCTCCAAATGAAATTGTGTTGTAGATGTTCAGTAAGAAACTAATTTCAGGAGTTTGGAAGAAGTCTGGAAGGGTGAAGGGACCAGAACCACAAATTATATATCTCAACAGGGGACAGGAGAGAAGATGTGGGAGGGAGAAAGAAGGAAATAGTTATAACACAGAATTTATTCTAAGCTTTTCCTTTCTTTTTTCCTCTGCACAGAAATTGCAAAATTCGCATATTTATTTAGTGCTCACATTTAAGAGCAAACTTTTTGACAGTCTGTAGTTCTTGGCCTGAAGTTAATTGAACAACTTCTTAAAGCTGTTTGCAATTCTTGTTGTGGCAGCTCACCATGTACATCAGCTGGCGGTGATGCACTTTTCCTGTATGTGGCCACAGCAGCGTGAATTTGGAACAGCGTATTTGAGCATAGTGTTTGCAGATGGATAGCTGTATGGCTGGAAATTTGTAGCCTGCAAATATTTGAGTGGCTGAGTATAGAATTTGCTTTAGCCTAAGTGTTCATACCTGTAAAGCTTAAGTATTAGGGCAGGTACTGTGAGAAGGACTTAAGAAGTTTGAAGAAAGGACAAGGAGGAGGAAGAGGATAGTTCAGCCCAGTCTTTGGGAACATCCTGTGCTGAGAGCATTGCTGTACCTGAAGGCAGGAGGGAAAGAGTGAGGATTTGGTAGAGGAAATGAGGGTGTGTATCAAGGGGAGAATGGACCTTAGCCTGATCTAGCAGAAGGAAATGGAGAAGGAGACGAGTAGGGTTCCTGCAGCCTTCCAGCTACAGGGCTATCGCTCACTACCTGCAGCAAGAGGTGGTCTTACTCCTATCTGTGGTGGGCAAGAAAGGTGCATGAGATCAGCAGAGCCATGGGAACTTGTGGCAACTTTAAACTGGTGACTCTATTGCTTTTAGTCAAGTGCATCTTATTTTAGCAGAGAACAAAATTGCTGTCTGGAGTAGATGAGTGCTGTGGGAACAGCTTGGTTTTAGCCGCTCCAGTAGTGCAGCACTGGAAAGCAGGAGATGGAAGGAAAAGGCTGGAAAGGCCTCAAGGACTGATACATTTTAAAATGTACAAAGCCACCGAGTTGGATCTCTGGCACTTAAATCTGCTCATCGGTGATAATTTCCATTCTGTTTTTAAGGATGCTTTCAAGCTAACTAGGATGTCTGTGCTACTGTGTAGTGAAAACAGGGGCTGCCTTTGGCCTCCTGAGCATCCTTGGACAGGTCTGTTAGCCATCCCATGCCTCAGTTTCCCCATGATGGATGCAAATGTTGATTCTTCTTTTAGGATGTGTTTTGGCATCATCTACCATAATACTGCTAGGCACTTGTGAAGATGATGAATATTGCACTGCCACTATGGGGTCTCTGGAGGGAAGGGCATATATGGAGTGGGAGATGCATATTTGGTCAGAGAATAAAACATAAATGATAGAAAGATGAATAGTAAAAGAGGGAAATGGAAGTATATTCCTATTTATTCTCTAAGCAAATAACTTCTTTATTTTTTTCTTCTCAGGGCAAAATAAGGTACAATTAACGTAACCAAGTCTGACACATTAACAGAGAGGTGCAAAGGTTTGTGCAGCCGTGGAAGTAATTGCTTTGACTCTTGCACTGGAGGTTTAGGATAGCTGAAGAGCTGGATGATATTTTTTCTGCATCTGTCATTGTCTCCTTGTTCCTGTGCATCACCTAACACAAAACATCATCCCTGCAGGCTATGGAAACTGTGGCAAATTGTCATCTCGCCATTACTGACTTTTCCTTTAATAGCCAGTTTGTGTTTCCATAGCCTGCAGCTACCATCACAGACTTCCCAAAGAAAGGAAGGAGTGTTTTGTCTATTTGCTCCTCAATTTCTAGATTATTTTATACTCTTTTCTCCAAGGGGGGGACTGTATTGTCTTCCATGTCAGGAGAAAGAGCTTGCTAAGAGCTTTGTCACTGTTATTACTTTGCTGCAGGCTGGAATCAGTGCTGTGCTTTATAAATTTCCCCTTTCTGTTCTCCATTAAGGACTCTCCTTCCAGCCCATTCAGATGGGCAGTATGTGGAGTAACCTGCCCCCCCCCACCCAGTACTTGGCAGCACAGTTTAAATCCTCTGGTCTGTCTTCCTGAGTCCATCTTCCTAAAACTAGCAAAAGCAAAATATTATCATCCCATTTTGCAGGGGGAGAGTGGTGAGGCAAGGAGGGGTTCAGTGGCATGGTGGAGGTTGATGCAAAGAATGTATTTCAGGCTACGGAAGGAAAATAATAATTGGCTGTCCTTTGTCACCTGACCTTTTTTCCTTCTGTAATGAAAGATCATAAAATGTGACCTTCTTCAATTAAAGTTTACTATTTAGTGAATTTCTGGATGGTCAAACAATCACAGTCCTGGAATCCTCCCTGCTCCTAGCTCGGAAAAAGGCACCGATGAAGGTGGTCTATGATTAGGTGTGAAAATGCAGCTCTGTTAGGCCTGTTAAGTCTTGGCTGAAATGTGCCTAAGAAGAGCTGGGCTGAGACTGTAGTATTCAAACTTGGGTAGTTCTGTTAAGTATTGTAATCAGTGACACCAAAATATTGCGCACCCCTTTTGTAAGCACTCTGTCCAGAGCAGGAGTTTCCTAGTTTTAGCTGTCCCTGTGCAACATCCAGCACACTGAGCCGAGAAGCCCTACGAGATGAATCTTAATGTCAAAACAGAGGTCTCTTTGGATGGTAAATAAAGCTTGAAACCAAGGTGCTAGAGCTGACCTGGAGACTTAAATCCAGCTCTCATCCCTTGAGTCCTGAAGCAGTTCAGATCCAATGTTATTTTTTGTGTGGCCACTAGAGTCATATGTACTAGCAGCTTCCATGACACAGAGATGCGACCTTGAGAAACTGAGGTAACGTGTCCTGTGAGGCCATGACATGCCATGTCACAACCTGCTGTGACTCATGAAGAGTCATTGCTGTTTGCTCCTGGATAGTGTTGGATTTTAACAATGGAGTAACCTGATGCAGAGTTGAGGGTCTTGCATCTCCTTGTCCACTCTCTGAGAGTCTCATCCTCTTCAGAGAGGAGCAAAAGATGGTTTTGGTCTAATAGCCACTGTGTTCTTTGAAGATGAAGTATATGAGCTCTAATCTGTTGTTATTTTTAGCTCTGCCAGGAGGATTTGGTCGTTTCAGTTCAATATTACTGAGTTTGTGTGTGTGTGACATTCAGCTGAAAGCTGTGGAACATCTCTCGCTGCTGACCTCTCTGAACAGCACTGCAGTGCCATGTGGCGGAGCTGCCTTTCTATGGATCATTGGGTTTGAGTCTTGGCAGCCAGGGAGGAAAAGCACAGTGGAAAACCAATCCTGATGAGCAGTGAAGGATTATCTAGGGAGATTGGACACTGTAAATTCACATTTCCTTTCTTACATGGTCCCAGAAAATGCAGATAAAGAGGAAGCACAAACATCAACAAGAAAACCAATAGTCTTAAGCTAGTTTTGAACTTCAAAGAAACATTGAGCTAGTGTTTAAGGCAAAATTACAGGCCTTGTTATCCAAGCTCATCAGTGGCATGGGTCTTAGAGCTGTGGAAGAGTAGGCTGGCTTCTCTTTGCTGCACATGTCATTGATGCTAAAGGTAGCTTGATTCTAATTTTTTTAAACATAATGTTCTGCAATGATGCATGAAGCAGAAAAGGAGTTGTTTGTTTTCCCTTTTACTCCTCCACCCTGATAACCAGCTTTTTGCATGCTGTCAGCTCAGAAAAAATCATGCTGAGAGTCTAAATGGAGCAAATAGTATGAGAGAATCATTTCGAGGGAAATAAATAAGGAATGCTGAAGCTGTTTGAGTCTTAGAGTCATACACTCACAATGTCATGTCAGGTGTGGTCAGTACTGGATGGGAGACACTGTTGGAGCTGGAGATGGCAACTGTAGTGGTGCTGGTGTGGGTACTTGTCTCTTCAAGGTGGGATTGAGCTGTTGGTTGCAGGACCACAGAGGCTTTTCTTCTTGGCCTGAAAATCTAGAGGGAGCCAACTACAGGCTAAAGAACACTTGCTGGCACTGTTCTGTCTCCCAGTCCATCCTGAAATGGTTAAGAGAGTAGTCAGATCTCAAACCAGTCTTGAGAGCTCCATTGTTATGCAAGAGACAAGTATACTCTGAGTAGCAAGGACCCAAGCTCTTAAGGGTTTGAGGCTCAAACCCACTGCCTCTGAGTGGGCAGACAGATGGCAAAGCTCACTCAGAACTGAAGCATCTACAAACACAGAGCCTGGAAGAAGTCCTAAGGGATCAGTTACATGCTTGACATAGGAGAAACCATGGCTAGTGATGTTTTGCAGTCTTCCCCATAGCCTTCATGCTGCTGTAAGCAGGAGCGCACAGAAACCAGCTGGTCCTCGAACAAACTGATGGCTGTTTCAGGAACACAGAGTGGCTGGCAGTATGTGAGAAGCCACCAATACAAATAAGTCAAATTTTGATCTGTTACTAGATCATCAGTCACTGAAGTGAAAAAGGCTTCTCTCTCAGCCCTACTTTATACTGTGTGGCCATTAAAAACTTGAAGAGGTGTTCAGTTCCTTTACTTATTTTTTTTTATGGAGATCATAGCTGTAACTGAACTGAACCTTCATAATTCAGTGCTCCACTGAAAGCCTACAGAAAGTGGTAGAGAAACTCCCTCTGACTTTGAGTTGTGGTTCACACTGCAGTCTGTTGTTCTTGTTGTTTCAGAGAGATTATGAATTCTGATGAGTTTGGTTAATGTTTTGACTTGGGAATACTTTTTTTTAATTCAAAAGGATGTAGGGAGCAGAGATATCAGTTCATTCTTCTACCAGTTCATTAGCTTAGTTTAAATCACTATCACTTTACTGGGCAAAGTGTGTTTTGGCAGTTGAAAGGCCTAACCTATTGGAACAGTGCTTCCTGCTCCTTGCCTGCATCGATTGCCCTTTCAACATTGTCCCTGGGAATGGGGAACAGGGTGGTAATGCCACATGAAATGTCAAGCACACAAATGCTCTATTAGTTTGTACAAGCAAAGGGCAGATTGCACAGAGCACCTTTGCTTAAGGACTACACTGAAAGCAAAATCCACAATGAAATAATGGCAGGGCTGTGGCATAAAGCTACGCTGGGCAGGAAGTTCAGCGCTGCTGCTGCAGCAGGTTTCTTTCAGTGGCTGAACATTCAACCTCTTGTGATAACACCTTTAACTCCTCCTGGGGCATCTGACCCACCATGTGGTGTTGAAGGGAGGTGACATGGAGACACAGGCTGCCAACACAGCGTGGTCCATTGGAGAAATAATTCCATTTCCCCAAGGGCCTTTGGGGAGGGTGACAGCTGGTAATGGACTATATTTTAGTGGGAATGGAAACCATTATTCTCTTGTTTTGTAGGGATGCCTGACCCAAGGAGAGCCCTGCATTTTCTGATCTTCCTCTAGAAGAGGTCACTCTTGAAATTTTGGAAGCACTTTTGAGCTTTCATGTTTAACCTCGTTTTTGCTCGTGGAGCCCTAATGTGGTTTTGTGTTTAACTAAATCTGGTCACTGCAAAGGGAAGGCACAAAACTTGACAAACTTTAAAATGTGCTTAGTATTGATTAAAAATAAACTGAAAAGGCTCATTATTTTACTGAGGAGCAGTGGGCCTCATTAACAGAACGCACAAGTAACAAGATACAAAGTCTTTCCTTTGCAAGTTGCCAGGCTGAATTTAGTTAGATTGTATTAAAAGTGTGTCCTAAGTAATAGTTCATCTTATCTCGTTCCCATCTGAAGCCCCAAGAAGTCCTGTGCTGATATACCGGTTGCTCTGGCAATAATCAGGATGCTACCAACAGCCAGGAAAGCTATCAAGAAGAATAAGCACGAGGGGAAGAGCCTGTGACTGCTTCTGCAGTGGTGATTGTATTTACATAGGAACCCCTAAGGAATAATTGATAAATGAAGCAGTGGAGCTGACTGCACAGTGCACTGAGGGAATGTGTTAGGGGCCTTCGGTGACCTTTGGAGTTCAAAACAGTGGTGGAGGAATATGGTTTCTCTGCCTGCAGACCTTCCTGGAAGTGATAGATGAACACCTATGTGTAGGTTTAGATCCACGTTTCCTAGACCATGCTTAGGATTGATGTATTTATTAATGGTGGTGGAACGCCGGAGGAGCATATGCATTTAACATTAGCCAGAATCTAATATTCACAGACTCCACAGAAGGTCTGACCCATTTTAACATCAGTCAGGTGGTCTTGACATCTTCCACAAAGGTTCTTACAGTTTTGCTTGAAACTAGCAATAGTTTCAGGAAAAAGTCACTGTAATGTGAGCTCTCATTTAATTTCTTCTCAGTTTTAAAATTCCAGTTGTTTGGAGCTTGAGTGTGAGGACTGAGTGCCTGTGTTTTCTGAACTGGATGTTTTCTTGGGCATGAATGTGAAAAGACTTCTTAAGGAGGGTACACTCCCTTTGCACTGCGTAAAGACACTGTTGGAAAATTCTCTCTGCTGGAATATTCTGGCATCTGCACCTCAATTTCAGAAGTAAAACACTTAGGGGGGAGAAAAGCAAAATTCAAAAATGCATAACCATTTATGAGCCTTTTGGATGGACATGCTCTGTTTTCAACCTCAAAGAGGGCAAATGTCTTATTCTCCAACATAGCCTGGGGGGTACTGGTTGAAGTAACTACACTTGCTACAGTGAAGATTTACTCAAGTTTTTGGATTGTTGACCTGGCTTTTTTTTTTTTTTGATTTGTGAAATAAACCCATGACCACTTTGCCCTTTCAATAATTGGACACACTAGTCACTTTGTTGCTCCTTCTTACAGCACAGGTGAGATTCCATCTTCTCCAGAAAAATAAGCATGTGTTGTTCAACCTAAAATATTCGGAGAAGGTGTATGACAAAAGAGCAATCCTGAATCACTCCACTGGAGGGAAGTGTTTGACATACAGTGTCAAAAGTATCACTGTAATTTTTTTGCTTAAATCTGGCTTTATTTTTTTTCCTTCAAGTGCATATGATGGGAAACCGCAGTAAAAAAGTAAAGCCCTTGTCTACAGGCTATTTCACCAAATCCTGTGCCCCTGCTTTCAGTCCAAAACAGATGCTATAGTCTCCCAAGACCACCTCTGTTTGAGATGCTTGAGCTTCTGGAGGAAAATAAAGAAAGGAAAAATAACAAGTTTTGGGGTTCTGTTGCTTTTCAGAGCTAATTTCAATTACTGGTATTATCTCTCTTGACCTAAACGTTTGACATTTGAATGAGTATGACATATTCTTTCAAGAGATGGTGAAAACATTGGTTGTGTCTTCCTAATGACAGACTAATCACTTTTAGAGACTGAAGGGACATGTTTCAGTTCTTGTAATTGTTGTCAGCTTACCAGTGAAGTCCCGTTCCTGAATGTTTTATCAAGCTGTGTTAGCTGGTACTAACATTTCTATTATTGAAAAGCTTCAATTGGGAGAAATAATTTAAAAAGTAGCCCTGTAAAGTGTGTGTATGCTGGGTGACAAATGGCCAAGTGTGGCTCGATGGTCATGGTGCTGTTGGCTGTTTTCAGCTGAACCCTCTCAGGAAGGAAACCTGTGATTTGCCAATTCAACACAAGTTTTCTTAGGTAAGTAGGGGTTGAGGTGCTCTGCTCCACCTCTTTGCAGGCAGGACTGAGCCCTGAGCAAAATTAAGATCATCTGAGACTATAAGAACATTTCCAGGAGGTCCCAGCACAGCTACGTGCAGTCACGAAACACAATGTTTTCCACCAGGAAGTGTTTCATTTCTGAGTGGTAATGGAGGATCAGGCCAGGTCCAGGCTCTGTTAGTGCATCCTGTGCTGTCAGGAGACATGAGTGCACTAGTGGTCACTGTTACCTTAAAGAAGCCCCAGCTGTATGAAATATTATATAAGACAGGTCTATTAGAGAGGTTGCTTGGTCACTATTTGAGAGAGAGTTTAATTCTCTCCTTTTTCTCAAGTTCCCTCTGACCTTGGATAAATCACGAAGGGAAGCCTCAGCCCCATTGGAGATTTTGCACCCAGAGGCAGTTCCTGGCCAGGTCTACATCTTTGGGGACATACAGCTCACAGGAAAGCAAGATGTGGGAGTGTGTAGGTTTTAGCCTAGTCCAGGTCTTAGCCTCTGTGTTTCAATTACCTGTTCGCAGCATAAGGATGGCAGCTAAGGGCGCTTCCTTGGGAATGCTGTGAGGATAAATTAATTTAAGATGTTAAGTGGTGAGAGGCGATGCTGCAGAGAATAGGGGTGAGCTAGAGGAGAAATAGAAAACCAGTTTTAGAAATAAGACAACAGGTTAAAGATTTGGGGGATATATTAATGCTGGCATTTGCTTGTACATTATCTTATCTTTCCTCTGTGAGCAGACCAACCAGCTTCCTCTTGCTCATAACTGCAGAACTATCTTCCTCCAGTAACTGCACATAGAGTGACTTCGTAATTTCTGATTCTGAGGCAGGAAAGTGGCTGTAGGAAAATTCTGGAGGTACATGCAGGCTGGTGCAGCATGTAGGGCTGTGAGCACTGGCTGCAGAAACACTAGTCTGAGCGTCTCCTCTCTTCTTGTGTGCAAGCTCCAGCGACCTTTTCTCCCTCATGCCCTCCTTTTCCTGTTTTAAAATCATAATCTAGACCAGGAAGGACATAAATGCAGCCAATCTCTTTGAACAGCCCTCTTTATTCCACCTGGACCGTGTCTAGATGCTTTGAAGTGTGCTTTGAATGGCTTTGGAGGGTGCTTTAAAATCCCACCATCAGAGGGCACTGCGATGGATCATGATAGCAGTGTCTACTAAAGGACTTCCAGTCTCTTCTGCACTGTGGCATGAAGTTTTGTCTTGGTCTCCTGTCTAAAATGAGACTGACATTGCTTCTCTTTGGTGGATGTCTGGTGGCTTAAGTAATTAAGGTGCCATTAAGTTTTTTCCTAGTGTGAAAAGTACTGGATCTGGGCAAATTCTGTTGTAATCCTTACAATGTGTAAGTGCTCTTGTTTTTTCTTTTTAAAGAAAGAGCAATAGTTTAGATAAATCCAGACTCCTTGCAGAGGGCAAACAGTTAAAAAGCCTGGCTGAGATTGTGCTTGTCAGGGCAGGAGGCTTTTCCTGCAAGCAGTGTGTGGCTGCAAGCCACTGTACTCCCCTATCCCCCAGGCATCAGTGAGCTTTTCAAGGTGGTGGAAGAAAAGATTGCAGCTTGGTGTGGCTTTTTCTGGCCACCCTGGCTATGTGCCACATGGAGTAGAGAGTCTAGAGATCATTCC
>JAVSBS010009894.1:82271-107255 GCA_033124195.1 Coracias cyanogaster | reverse complement strand
CCACACATGTGCCTTGTTATTGGTGCCAATACTGCTTGGTGTAGGTTATTCTGAGGTTTGGGTTTTGGTAACTGGGGAGCTCTGAGTAGCGAAAAGCCCTTGGTTCTCTAAGGGGAATCCGATTGCTTTTGTGCAGCTACCACAAAGTATTACTATGTAGGAAATGTGCCTATTCAGCCAATGGGCAAGAGGAAAGAAATGTAGCCTTTCCTCTCTGAACTGGGAAGTTTTCAAGGTAGAGCTGATCCCAAAAAAACTCAGGAGAAAATCTTGCTTTGGTTTTCACCCTCTAGGTCAAGCAAGGATAAAATTCTGCTCTATCCTGTGCTCTGCAAGCCTGAGTGAACCTCCCACATGGCTAACACCTTGATGGTCCCAGATCTTTGTGATTCTGGGGGTAACTTCAGCAGTGATGCGAGTGTGGCTGAGCAGCACTCCAGCTCCCAGCCAGTTCACAGGTGTTGGCTGTGCCATGGGAACCAGCAGAGACATTTTGTATGCTCTGCTCTTCACAAGGGGATTATTTTTCTCATTTTTGTCTCATGAAGTGGGAGGGCCTTAATCTTTCCATCAGTGACTCAAAGCTTGAGTCACTGGGAGAGAAGTCTTTACCATCTGATAGCTCCTCTGTAATCTATGAAGAATAATTTGGTGAGTGTTGGTTTAGTCCCTACTGGGACAGATGTCTGCATCACAAAAAAATCGATTTGCTGTTTGAATAGAGAGGTTAAATGGACTGTGAAGACTGCTCTCTTGTCAGCTCTAGAGGCAATGATGTCTTGTGATTTCAGGATATCAAATATAAGGCACCTTGATAGGACAGAGAGGGAAAAGATTGCATTGCCAGGACACAGTCTGCAGCTACTTCATGACCAAAATGCTCTTTTCTTGGCTTAGAATAACCAGAGTGTGCCAAGAATACATGGACACATTTGTGTAAATATGTGCTTGGCCACAGACACCTGTGCACATGCACATATAAATGACAGGGTGCACAGTGCATATGAGAAGGGGAAAAGAAAAGCAAGTCAGATCCAAATGTCGACAGATGACAAGAAAATTCCCATTTAGTCAAAACATCTGAGGAACCTCTGGGAAACAGACAGCTTGACTCTCAGCCTTGAAATGTTCATTGGTGACCTGAATAATATCATAATGCAGACCTGTCTCTTTCTTTACAGGCTTTTATTTGCCTGCCTCATTTTCATGCCCACATCACAGTTCAAATCATTTTAGCAAGACGGCCGTGCTTAATCTGACTCCCTGTGCCATGTGTATCTTGTTGATTACAGACCCTCTTAAGATGCCATTACGAGTGACTCTTTGCGTGCCTTCCTGTCAGCAGCTTTTCCTTTCCTTAAGCCTCTTGAATGTCTTTGCTCATGGGATTATAAGCCTTTCAATAAATACAGTGTGATTACCGAATTAGTGTAAACTTTTCTCTGGGATTGCCAGTCACTTAGTACTTGGAAGGCAACAGCAGTCGAAGGCACCTGTAGATGGTCTATGTCAACACCTGATGGATGCCAGAAAAGCAGCGTAAAGATGTCTCTTTATTTCCATGCAAATCATGTCAGGAGTTGATGTTAAAGGAGAGTTTGGCCTTGGTTGATGTCCGCTTTCATGTTCCAGGTAATTTTGGGAATAGGTGGAGCAATGTGGCCCCTCGGGGTGCAGAGGAGACCTTCATGCTCTCTGGTGCAAGCTGGGCTGGGGTGTGATGGGAAGGGCTGAGGGAGAGGAGAGTGGGTTCATAGATGAGAGAGGCAAACAGTTCATTAAGGAGAAAGCTGGTCCTTATGAAAAAAATGCTTTAGTTATACTAAGGTAAGTGGTGCGACTGCTGTCTTTCAGCAGCAACCACAGAAAAGTAGGTAAGATGCATCTGAGTGGGCAATTATCCTATTCATTTTAGACCATGCTGAGCAAATCTCTGATTTCTCCCTGCCTCAGTTTCTTGTTTTTGGTACAGTGATGTCAGAGGACATTATTTCAGAGAGTTCTCTGCCTGACTTGCACTCTAAGATGATGGGGTTGCTTTGGAAGACTGTACCCACATTTTAAGATAAATCCTATTCTGAGATGCTTGAGCAGCTCAGAGAAGCGCTGTTTTTTAACTCCAAAGCCCAGTCTTGGTCTATGTCTTTTTGTGTGGGCTATTATTAAAGGACATCATGTTAACAGCGAGTTCAGATCTAAAATATTACATGGTTTGGATGATGTTTTAAAGATACTGATGTGGGTTAGGCAACAAGTCCCATTGATTCTTTGGGCACTCTGTATTCCTTGACTAGTTGGCTGCTTTTGAGAAAGCTTCTAGGAGCACAAGGAGAGAAAGGAGCAGCAAGTAGGCAATTGCAAAGCAAGTATTTGATGTACATAATGAGTAGCTGCTCTCAGTTTGCGTTTGGCAGAGTACCCACAGGTAACAGCTAATGGCATGGGAGACGCAGGCTGGAGAATACATTTCTCTCCCTGCTGGATATCAAATGCTGATTGCTTCCCTCTGCCACAAACTATCTTGAAAATGAGTTTGAGTTGACTCAAGTCAACCTCTGAAAAGCAATCTTGGTTTCAGGTTGCAGAGGGGAGATGTTTATGAACTTGGGCTAGCTTTGTGCACCCAGAAAATGGTTGCCAAGGGTCAGGCTGTGGCAAGTGTGACTCTGTGTGTGTGTACATGGACAGGGGTTGTCTGTGTGCTACAGGAGCACATCCTGGAGGGTTATTAGAGGTCCCCAAAGACTCATCATCTCTGCAGACCCAAACTCCAGTGATGCCTCAGAGAACTTGTGCTCGCATCTGTTCTGGTCCAAGCATTTTGTGTATAAGGCAGGCTGCTGCAGAAGGGGCTGAACCCTAGAGAAGAGGCCAAAAGTGGATAATCCAGCAACTATGTGGATGCAAGTGACCTTGCACCTAGCTATTGGAGTTTCCATCTGAAACTGCAGATGGAAATATTGGTGTGTGCTTTCCCTTTCACGTCAGTGATCTCGCTAGGGACAGGTCTTCAGGCATGTGGACTTTTTGACTGCTACCATGAAGTTAGTGGTGTTCTGCTTGTAGCCTATATGTAGATAAATGTTTGCTTGGGGGCAGCTATTTTCATGCATCAGGCACTGATTCGATAAAAAGCAACTAGTGCAGCAAGAAGTCTGCTATTTTGACATTATTTTTTTGGAAAAGATACTATCAGGATTTTTTTATAGTGAGAATACATAGTTTTTAGAGGGTCATTCTGTTTTTTTGAAAATAATAATTTTTTTTTTTTTGGAAATTGCTTCAAAGAAGTATTCCCTCCGTTAACTTGGCAGAAAATTGTGACACTTTTGGGGACTATTACTGCTTTCATTCCATGACAAAGTGGAAGCACAAACTCTTGAAGCTTTCATTGTAAGTGGGTAATGAGAAAAAGTGGGCATGGGTGAAGCTATCTCTGCCTGAGTGCTCCCACTCTGAGCAAATTTCTTACTGCTCCTTAGCTAGGTATTGGCATCGTGCCACTTTGATAGCTTTTGGTGATGGTAAATCCTATCTCTCCAATTACGAAGTTGGCTTAACCTTTATTCCCTCTGTTCCTCTGGTGGCTGGCTTTTGGGATAATCATGGGAGGTCAGGGCAGACAGTAGGACAGCTGAGCAGGTGGAGGGTGTCAGGGTAGTGTTTCCTGCAGTGAGGACAAGTGAGTTCTTCCAGATCCCACAGGAGACACTAGCTTAGTTTTGGAAATGGCAATTGTCAAGGCATTTGACTATGTCTGATTAAATCCTTCATCTGGGTTATATGTGCCTGTGTAAGTGTAATGCAAGTGCAGTTGTCCAGACATGCTCTCTGTGCATTGAAATGATTTTGGTCATGTACCAAATACTTTACTTGATACTTTTAAGGGATGCTTTTTTGCTTCCTGTTCTATGTGTTACAGCATTTCACTGCTCTGTTAAATTGCCCATCTCCCAGTGTGTGTTAATGGCAGATGAACGGGTCTGACAAATGGGTTTCCAAAGCTGCAGAGAGCAACTGAGGTGAGCAGAACCCCCTTTGCCTGCACATCTGTGGTGGCTACAGCCATATCCATATCATGTATACATACAAATGTACTCTCATTTTTAGATCAAGATAGAGGGGAGGTACCCTTTGCAATCTTCTTTAAGAACATCCCAAGGCTTCCACCAACCCTGGGCTAATTCTATTGATTGATTGATGTTTCTCCTGTAGTTGAAGGGAAAAGCAGCATGCCTTTGCAGAGCAAAAAGCAGCCCTGCTGTGGCAGTAAGAGAGATTTGAGAAAAATTCTTGCAAGTTCCTCTTCAAGATCACGTAATGAAACAGTGCAGCTGAAGTGTTCCTGTGAAGCAGAACTCAGTGGCATCCAGCTTGGTCTCAGCACAGAGCAGGAATGAGCAGAGTTGAATGCATGGCTGAGCCATACTGATTTATTTTTTCAATTATTGTTTAAGGTCAATACTGCAACAAAATAAGCCACAGCATAACTAAGCTAGACATGGAGGAACCTGGGAGGTAGAATTTATGCTCTAGCTCTGCACCCCTGCACTTTGAGCAGACTTTAATGGGAAGTGTGTGTGCTTAGCACCTGGGGAAAATCAAAAGCATCTGCCAGGTGTTTGCAGGAGCTGATTTTCACTTCTGTCCAGGCAACTCAGAGTGGGACTAGGAGCTTGGGAAATGGAGCCTATTCAGAAGCTAACCACAGATCAACTCAAGGACAGCTCTGTTTTGTTAACACCTTTTTTTTTTTCCTCCATCTTCTCTTGAAAGAGCCCTGGTCGCTAGCTGGGTTTTGGGAGCTGATTGAGTACCTGGCATTGCCTTTCTGTGGTCATTTGTTTATTAGTTTAGTGGTAAGAGAAATAAGTTGAACGATCTGGGATCTGTGCTCCCTGCTTGGCCCTTGAGTTTCTAAAAGCTTTGATTCAACTTGTGCACTGATGTTTTGGTAATTGTTGCTTGCAGGAAATGCAGCAGAAATCATAGAACGTGTACTGGGAGTATTGCAAATAATACATTTCAGTGTGGAAGGCAATAGGACAACATTGATTTTCGTTTTCTTATTGCCAACAAACTGATTACAGTATTTTTGCTTTTATCCTCCCATGGCATCTGTCTCCTGGGAGTGACAGGGACAGCACTTACTAAGTGTGGGTATTGTAGGTGGCACTTGGCGGGGGAAAAAGCAATTCCCACCTTGCAAATTACAAAGAGGCGCAGCCCAGCACTGTGATGCTCAAGGGGCATCGTGTGGCTTTAAATTATGGGCTGCAGCATCTTGGCATAACAGACCTGTATGTTCACATGCTTCTAAGTTGTTCCTTAAGTTCTTTGCCTACCTGTTAGTTTTCATTGTGATTTATTCTAGAGTGTTCCTGTTTCAGCATTTTGGTTTGCAAAGCCAGCGTGCAGTTAACGTGTTTTAGTCTTTGCAGGGAATTAAAGAGGTGAAAGTAGGCTGAGTTTATGGAAGGATATGAGTAGCAGCAGACTGCCTGACTTGAAAGGCTGCTCAGTTTTTTGGTGCTGCTATTTTTCTGGATAATGACGTATGCTTTCTACTTCAAGGTGAGAAGGAACAGGAGCAAAAGAGATTACTAGTTGTGGGGGGGACAGTGTCTTCTGCAAGGAGTTTGAGGTCAAGGCGTTCAGGTTCAGCTGTCCAAAATGAAATATCTAGAATAAAAAGAAGAAAATCCGAGCTGAACCAGTGCCACAATTTACGCACAGCCTAGTGAGGGCTTTTGTACTATGGTAGCTAAATTCTTTCTCTTTAAAACTTGAAGGTAATTGCTTTCCCAATTCTTTGTGCTGTCCAGCAAGCTGAAATGCTTTCATGTGTTAGTTCTTCAGTGTTAGTTGAAGAAACACTAAGCATCACCAGCCAGAAACTGGGAGAAATTTCAGAGGAAACAGTATGTTGAAACTAGGCAGAGCAATGAGCAATTAAGGCACTCTCTTCTCCAGGGCTGCTGGACCTCCATTGCCTGCTTGGAAAATGCCTTTGGGAATGAAAGATCTGAGTATAACAGGATCCAGATTTTACATCCATAATAAATAAGGATTAAATGAAAGGCTCCTAATGTTTTATTCTGTCTTGTGTTAATGAGCAAGGTCTTATTTATAAAGGTGCAGTTTTATGAATGTTTCCCTGGTGATGTTTGTGTTTGCTGATGTGGTCGTGGCAGGTGCTCTCTCCAGTTGGGACAGAGGGCTCATTACAGTTGGAAGGGAGCAGATAGATTGTTTACTTTTCTCCACGTACTTCTTGATGTTTTTACTTAGTAATGGATGTCTGTATTCACTAGGTGATGGTGATGTTTGCCATTGTGTGCATTTTTAGAGTGGAACAGTGCTGTTATAAGAAAATGCAAAGTGAAATTTTTCAGTTAAATTTTGAAGTTGCTTCCAGTTAGTGGCTGTGTAATCTTTCAGTCATGTCAGGTCTGGTTTGCAGATGGCAGGTGAGAGGCTGTGGTCATCTCCTATGTCCATAGTGAATAGGTCAAGAGGCAACAGGCTTAAAATAGCAGATGGTGAGGTGAAGGTTAGGAGGGAGCTTTAGGGTTAGGAAAAAAGCCAAAGCTTTATCCATAGAGGCAGCTAGTTTTCTTTACCCCTGTGGCAGCCAGGGCAGGTTCACAAATGACTGAGCATCCAACCTCCAGCAAGATAGGCAAAGGTCAGAGCCTTATTTCTGGTGTTCCTCATTAAGGTGGTGTCCCTACATCCCCAGCAGACTTGCTCCTAAAATTTCCACACATGATCTGAGGTTAGAGAGGGAGGAGAATAAGCATGTGCCAGTTTACAACATAAATTATTCCAGGATTCAGCCTGCACAGAGCCAAGCAACTGTCCCTGCCAACTTCTGAAAGGTCCCTTTTCACCTAGAGACAGCTAAGGGCTAATTAAAATTGTGCCCTCCAAGACTTGGATTTAATGAGCTGCTTAGTGACAGGGAGGAATAAATTAATTTAAAAAACAAAAACCCCTTCACTTAGAGGACAATTAAAACAAATTTCCAATGCTTTTAAGATATGTTTAAGTAAAAGTAGCAAGGGTTAGGATCCCATCCTTCTGGGCTCAGGTGTGGAGTTGTTTCTGAGGATTTCCCACAGCCATTCCCTGCTTGGATGGAGGAACAGAGGGCTGTGATGAGGATGGGCTTTCCCTTCACGTAACACTCTCTGCAAAAGCAATTCTAGTAAATATGCATTCAAAATGCTGGCAGAAGCAGTGGGACCAAAAATGCTTTCATTTCCATCCTGTTTAGATAGTCCAAGCCCAGGTCTGTAGGTCTGGTTTACTGAGGTTTTGCTTTGCCTTCACTGGGTTTCAGCTGTGAGAATGGAAGAAAATACTGTGTGTAGTAGCCCCAAAGCACCTATGTTCTGTGCCTGTTCCCTTTAATGTGAAACATGAAGTTGTCCTCAGCCTCTTCTAAGGTCAGAAGAAAGTAGAATGGCACTTCTGGGGATGGTTGGCTTTGATTTAGATGACTAAACTTTACTTTGACAGGCAAAGTTCCCCGTGACTGCTCTCCTTTCCGTGCCCTTATGTCCTTTCCCTGTGCAATAACTAAAAACATGCAGGTGTGAATTCCCCTTCTGCCTCCGTCCTCCGACATGTTAATGTCTTGCTGAGCCTAGGGCAAACCTGCATTGCATCTGGTTTTATATAAAAGCTAGAGCAGCTTCAGGCATATATTTTGCTGCTGATCAAGTGAGCAATGTTGCAGTTTTGTCCAGGTCCCCATTTCCTCCTCACACCCTGACTGCAGTGAGGCATCCTGCTTTCATTAGTAAAGGCTTTCTTATGTGTATGTGGAGAGCCATCTACTCAGCTAATATGAAATGAACAAGGGCAAGGTCAAAGTAGTGTTTTATGGGAGATGAGGCTCTGGCTTCTCTGCTTCTGGAAAAAGAGGTGTGGAGCAGCACCGCATGTACACCGCATGCACAGGAACCGTGAGCGTGGTGCCACCCACTTTAAACTAAGTCCAGGCTATTTTCTCCCAGAGAACTTCATTTGCACTCTACTGCGTTATGTTTATGTGTTACGATTGCTTGGAGGGATGCGAGTTAAATCCTAATGAGTTTCAGTCCAAGAAGCATTTTGAAAATAAATGCAATTCCACCTCCTTGCTCTCCTCCCCACCCTGTGGCTCCCCCTGTCCCCCTCACGTCACAGCAATCACATAATCATATGTTGCTGAATAAACAAAAGGCCCTGATGTTCTGAATGTGATATAAAGGGAGCAGTAATGGCAAATGACACAGATTTTAAATTCTTTGATAAACAAATGTGCTTAGGGAGTTGGCTTTGCTCACCAAAGGGGCATGGTGGCTCTCTTGTCCCTGTTCTGTGCTGGTAGTGGTGTGGATGCTGACGGACCAAAGCAATGGGATCAGAGGGGCTCAGCTGGCCATGCAGCTCTTACGCCAGCTGGGTTTTGTGTTGGCATTGCTGTCTGCTTTCCTTGGGATTGTGTTTGCCATGGGCTCCTTCCCAGCTGTGCAAAGTCTCTCTCAGCCTTTAATTTCCAGGATGCTTCTTTAACGTTTGTTGCCAGAAGGACAAAGAGGAGCCTGGAAAGCCACAGCTGTCGTGTGAGAGCTGTGGTAGATCAGACAGAAGTGTATTTATTTCATCACTCTCTTTGCAATTTTTTCACAATTTCATGGTCCTGGATAGGGCAGCAGGAAAGCTGAAGTGTACCTGTCAGTCACTGCATTTGCTGAAGGGCAATCAGGAGTGACAGAGAAAGTGAAAAAGAAGATAAAGCAACAAATCAGCTGTGTTGCAGTGGGATTTTTCATGCCTCTGGTACTCCCTCACCTTGTTCCTGCTGTTATTCCAGCCAGCAAGGACCACATGAGGTTTGATTGCATTCGCACTCGGGGCAGCCCATCTCCCTAGGTGAGTTTTTGCACCTCAGGAGATGATGTCTGTGCTGTGAACCACTGCTCTTACCTTATTGTAGAGCAACTTTTACTTATTCTTTATTTACTTTACTGTTGGCAACCAACGCTATAATATTCATATTGGCAACTATGGTTCCAATCCCCTGCCTGGGAAAGCTGACCCTGGAGTCTATGGAAACTTTTAGAATTTTGGGTCCTATGGAAACTGAAGTGCACTTTGGTTGTGTTGTAGATGTTTATGTTACCACCTTTGTCTCTCAGTGTGAAATAGGGGCATACAGGTAGAAACATGCTAATTATTATAGCTGAATCAAGTGTGGAGGGGCCTCAGGTCTGAATGAGACTTGATACTTTAATTTTGCCCTTCACTTCTCACCTTGAAAAGTAACTAAAGAAGAAACTTCCCGTCTATTGCTTGTGCACTCAAATTCTTTAGGAGAGAAAGGAAGCTAAATGTAACTTTTTTTTTTTCTTTTTTTTTAACAAGTAGGTGAGCTAAATGTTTTTGTTGAATAAACAATAAAGAAATAAAGCATTTGCTTAACTACATAAAGATATAAACCCCTTAGCACCCCACTGTACACTGGCTATGAATTGCATGGGTGCCTCCACGCACTGCATAGCTGTGGGGAACCCATATATTATGCTGTCAGGATGAGTGATACCCTGTTTTGGTAGGAACAACAGGAGTCATTCATTACTTCAAGAACTCTTTTCAAGCTGACAAGGTGGTAGCCTGCACTCATAATAGCATCCTTTAAAGCTGAAAATACCCTCCTTGTGCTATCAGAAGAGGTTGGACACTTTAAGAGCTTCTTCCCGCTGATTTGGCATTGGCACCATCCGTGGGACGAGTGCCTTGCTGGCTCTTCTGCAAGTTGCTGCAGGGGGATGGGGAAGAAATGGATGGTTTAATGGTTATTGCTGTGTTTGCAACATCACCACAAATCCTGATTTAAAGGCAATATTTGCAGAAGTCATTTATGAATCTAGGCGGCATGGAGTGGCAAAGGCCTGCAGGCACCAAAGTGTTTTTGACATGTTTTATCCTCTGGCTATAAGTGAAAAATGTACTTGAGGACCTCACTATTAATTATAGAAGGAATAAGGACTTTTGGACGTTTAGCTTGGCAGATACTTCTTGAGGAGCGCAGTGTTGCTGCAATCAGGTCTCTGGCCTATTGAACTAGAGATCCAGAAAACGGCAGTGTCCAAAGTCAGTGGTGGCTCTTGAAGGCTCTCTGTGCTGCAGACCTGCAAGCAGGATGGAGCGTCTGTGTGAGAAGGGGGTAGTGTGCAACAGCAGTGGAGCTGTTCGAGAGGCAGTGATGAAGCAGCGTGCTCTAAAGAGAGAAAGCACCTCATCTTCTGTCAGTGCTAATTAGTCCCTTGCTTGCAAGAACACCAAAGTAATAAATAATGGATTAGCTCCTATCAATATTCTGGACATGTTGTTGCTGAACCACCCAGGTAGCTCTAGTGTCAATGCACAAATGCTTCGCAAACATCTTTGCATGTGCACCTTTGCCTGGAACAACAATCCTTATGGGTTGCATGGTTCTGAATTAGAGTAAGATGCATGTGGTGTGTCTTGATGTTTCCTCTGTCCTCACTGATGTTTTGAACTGCCTTCTGTCTCCCTAAGATTTGTCTGTGTTTATTGTTACCTTCAGAGCTGGGGAAATACTTTGAATTACGGTTTTTGAGGCTGTTCACTCACATGCAAAATTGAGTTGCCTTTGACACTTCTTCCACCTTTCATTTTCCAGCACTGAAATATTCTCCTGCATTAATTTTCTTCATCCAGATTTGCTGTCCCTAATGTCTCAAAATGTGAGTTTAGATGTTGACTTATTATTTCTCTTTATAAATAATACATTTAGAGTCCTTGATGTGAATTATGATTCCTTAGCCTTTAAGCCACAGTCAGTTTATATTTGCAGAGCTTTTTCACTGGTAATTGTGAAGTTTAAGTGTGTGGCTTTTTCTAAAATGAAAACTGAGATTCTCACATAATTATTTGCCTTTAGGAATTGCAGATTTAAAAGAAACACCAAATGTTGTGAGACTTCTGGTAAAATCAGAGCAGCTTGGCTGCTCTGGGAATACCCTCAGATTTTTAATTTGACAGATTAAGTGCTGACAGTCTTCCAAGTGGTACATTTCGTCCAACAGGAATGAATTTTAAGAGGCTTGTAGGGAATGTTTTCCAAAAGTGGATGCTGAGGCTTGCAAATATAAACTCTCACATGGGAAAAGCATGTCCAGTCGGCAGCAGAGAGCAAAGCTGAGCTGGGAAGCAACCTGTGAATTTACTCAGAGCTGGCCTGTACTGTCTGAATGTTGATAAGTTCATTGCAATAATTTCTATTTCTGGGGCAACTGTTGTTCCATCTTAGTGGATGTCAGAATCCTTTTGGGCATTACTACAGATGTCACCCTTGTCTGCCACCTCTGCATTTCTTATGTAAGTATTCAAGTTCTGCAGTAAGGAACAGTTTTCCTTGGGATGTTGAAGAAAAAATGTAAAAAAGACCCTTTTCATTGGCTTTGTAAAATTATTTTTTTTCCCCAAGATAACTAAATTCAATCACAAGGTTTCAATAGGGAGGACCTAAACACAGATGCTGTATTGATTTTTTTGGTTTTCGGTTGCCTGATATTAAGTAATTTGTCAGCTGCCTTCACTGCATGTGACATCATGGTTCTCACGCTGTCACGTACTATCAGAGGTGGCAATGGCTGTGGTAAGAGCAGACCAGCAGCTTCGGTGTATTTGAACTGAACATTTAGCATGCGACTGAACTGCTGTGCTTTAGGTGAGGATCTCTTCAACACCTCTGGGAGATCTGTGTGCTTTGAGATTTGTCCATTTGTCCCATCCACAAAATGACCTTTGTGCTGCAGAGCATGGCCCGTGGTGGCATTGATCTCATGTGTGGGCCTTTAGCTGTCCATTATGGGATTTTTATTTTGTATGAGATCTATGTTCATTCATTATAGGCTTAAGAAGCCTTTATGAAACTCCTATTCTTAATCTACAAAGCAGTCCTTTCTTTTTTATGAAAGATGGTGCACCGAAAATAAATTTCATTGTGTTATGTTCCTGATCATTAACTCTACTGCCTGAAGTGTTGAACCATGCTATGCATCAACCCATTGGGTCATTTCTAAAGACACAGAAGCATAAAATGTCCCCTGAGGTTTCTTTTCTTGCATTTTCCTTATTTGTATGAGAAATCTATTTGCAGGTGTGCAGAGATGGAAGTCTTTTCTAGATTTTGGATGCAGTGAAAGAAAAGCTCATTTACTGCGGAGAAATACCTAGGAAGAGTTAGGTGAGATGACAATGAACACACAAGAGTGTACCATTGTGGACTGTGCTCCAAATATTATACTATATATACACACACGCGTGTGTATCTCTGCCCTGTGGAGGTCAGAGCTATTGCTCCTGAGCTTTTTGTGAACACAGGTCAACCTTCAATGGAAATAATCATTCACGTATCATTTTAATCCTGCTGAAATGTGAAGTGTCTGGGAACCTAAACTATAGGATAGAGTTTGCATCTAGAAATCTGTAAGTGAAATCTCCCTAGTGCTCCAAAGACACTCTGAGCCAAATGACCAGTTTTATCCCATTGCTAGTATTTACAAGAGAGAAAAAACATTAGTGTAAATTAGTTCTCCTCAGCATCAGAGTAGGAGGCAGACTGCATAGGAGTAGAAAAATAGCTGATAGCTCATGGATGATAGAATAAAATTGCTGTAACAGTTGCTGCAAGCTGGGATAGGATTTTGATTTTTGATTTTTTTTTTTTTTTTTGTGGTTGTTTTGTTGTTGTTTTCGCCTAGTGTCAACTCCATAGTGTGAGGAGGCTGCAACTATTTTTCTATGGCCTGGCAGGCTCTAGGGTTTTGGTATGCATAGGTGGGAAGGTTGCATGACTTATATTTTGGATGGGTGTAATTGCTTTTGTTGAACTCTTCAACATCAGCAAATACAGGTAGCAAAGAGCAGATGTGAGTTGGAAAAGGAGGAACTTACAACAGGCCTGAAGTTTCATACTCAGTTTGCAATACTCACTCTTCTGTGGATGATGCAGAGTCATCTACTCACCCAAACTGACCCAAAAGCTAGTAGTTGAAGTGCTCACTAGTCTGTGGTCCTCTACCAGCCATGCTCAACCTTTGCGTGGCAAGGACACTTTGTCATCTCCATTCCCAAATGGGATATGGAGGTGGGTACAAACTGCTTTCTGCTTTTTTTGTGTGCACTTTGCCATCAGCCCATCTGTAGAGAGGGAAGAGCTGAAGAGCTTCTGATCCATTGTGCTCTTCCCCCATGCCACTTAGTTGGCTGAACACGGTGACACATGGCTGTTACTCGTAGTTGGATAAATCAGGGTGCGGAGACTTTGTAAGGAGTGGACAGACCTGAAGTGCACCTCATTTTCAGATCTTCATATTTGCATCTCTGTGTGTGCTGTTAGCTCAGGTTGCTCAGAGGGCATCAGCTGGAGGAGCTTTCACTGCTAACCTGGCTCATAGCTGAACCTGAAATGCAGGCTAATGAGGTATATAGATTTTGGTTCCCTTTAGGAAAATGTATTTTATCTTGTAATTACAATTGTTATCATCTTCTCTGATTCTCCCAAATAGTTGTTCTATAATTGCCTTTTTACCTGTAAAGACAGACCTGGGAGAACAATGTTTCTCAATTGCTATTGTAGCTTCTAGGCATAATGTAGTTTTCTAAAAAAACCGCATTTTTTCCATAATGATTTTTATAAGATATACAGAGTGACTGATCCAGCTGTTTACTTAAGCACCACAAAATCTATAGGCATAAAAAAACCATTTCTCTGATCTGAGGTGGATGTGATCTAACACATTTGGGCACCATTCAGTTTGCATCCAAGGGTATTAGTGTAATGGGTCCTCTTGATAGGACATGAGCATGTCATGTATGCCTCTCTGAAAGAAGAGAAGGTCACTCTCTGTGAAGGATACAGGATTATCTAACTCTTCCATCATATACAGATAAGTCTTTTATCTGGCCATTTGTCATGAACATGTAAGAGAGAGGGAGACATTTAGAGAGAGATTTTCTGATTTAGATTTTTAGATGGCTTATATTAGCCAGTAGCTTAGCCTGCAGCAGAAAGACAAGAATTTTCCCTGAGCTTCAAACTTTGTTTTATCAAAGGCAGAAAAACATCTAGATGCTTGGGTACACCTTCAAGTATTTATCTGAGTCCTTTGGGTTTGCTTATCAAAATGATTTTCAGTGGCTTAGTTATGGGATATAAATAAGTACTCCTACTATGGGAAAATAGTGGATAGTAAAAAGCTCTTAAACCTAGCAGAGAAATGCATAACAGGAACTAATGGCTGCAAGATAGAACCAGGTGAATGTACAGCAGAGGGGCAATGAATGTTTTAAAGAGTAATTTTAAATAATCATTGAGACTAAGGAGGTAGAGAATAGAATGGAGTTACTGTCTCTTGATACCTTCAGATGATGATTAAATGCCTTTCTGAAAGATATTTTTCAGGAAATTACGTGCTACTGAGCTCAGTGTAAAGATAACTGGGCAAAAAGTAATGGTCTGTGTTACAAGAGAGTTGTCACCAGTTATCAAATGGTGCCTCCTGGCCTTAGCTGTTATGAATTGAAGCAGTTGAGGACTTGGCACACGGTGGTGTGAAAGGCATTTTCTTGTAATGTTTCCAGGACTTCTGTACTGAGCTGAAAGTACAGGTACAAGTTCTCTCTGAAAAGGGGAGTGGCTTCTTCACATTAAAAAAAAAAAAAAAAAAAAAGGTTTGATGGAATTGCTATTGAGTTTTTTTCTTCCTTTTAGCTCCAAGTCCTTAGCTGGATTTTGGGGGTACGGTGTGACAGGTGAAGAGGAATACTTCCTTAACAGTTAGATGTATCTTTTCTGCCAATAACACAGTGAAACCCCTTGTTTAATATTTAAAATTAAATCCTGGAGCCAGAGCTAATCTGAGTTGTGAATTAAACCTGGTGAGCCTGGACTAATCACTTATGCTGATGTCTCACTTCAAATATTAAGTATATCATAATTTATGACTACTTTATAGTTTGATTATATTTTCCTGAGATCCTCTATTTGATGAAGATTTAATTTTACAATTTTGTTCAATACTGTAAATATTTGTTGCTTTGCTTTAAGATACTGTAATAGAACATTTTGTATAGGCAGAAGCTATCACAAAGGGGAAATCCTGCACGGTACAAAAATCTCATCTGCGACAGCATGTAGTATCTGTCCCTGGGGATGTTTCAATGGGAAGATGCAGTGAAACTAGAAGAAAAACAGTATTAGATGTTTGACTAGTACCCAAATCTTACACTTGTACGTAAGTGAAGGATTTTTTTTTCTTCTATCACTACGTAAAGAACTCTTATTTCATTCTTGCATGGGAGAGTTGCAAATACTCCTCCCTGGTGCCAAGTTACCCCACTGGTGGCATCACCGGGGTGGAGGTGAACCGTTTTGTGGGCTGGTGGAGAGTCTCTTGCCACTTCTGTTCCAAGGATGCTACCTACAAACTGTTCCCCATATAATTTTGAAATGGAATTTTGAAGTCTTTCTTCTGAGAGCCAGCACATTGAACTCATCTATTTTTTTCACTGAGATGCTCCCTTGAGGAGCTTCCCTGTCAAACTATCAAATCTCTGCAGAGATACTGGCTTTGCTTGCTGTAGTAATCCCTTCTGCCAGTTCTTGGGACACACATGGATCAGAATATTGTCAGAAAAGATAGTGATATGTATTAGCAGAAAATGCTTCTGACAGAGCAGCAGGTGTTGCTCAATATAATCTTCCCCATGGAAGTAAAAAAGAGCTTGGTGCCTGCAGAAAATGATGAGATAGCCATTGCTGGTGGAGTCCAGCGCTGTCCTCCTGTCCCAGACATCTATGCAAGTATAGCACTCTCTTACAGCCTTGCAGAGAAGATGTTAATTGAGGTGGATATATGAATATATGCTGGGGAGGAAGGCATGGGACTGAAGGCAGAGATGGAGAGGACTAGTTTCCATATAGGTTTGTCCAGTTTTCATCTTTTTTTTCCTCATGCAATGATGTGTGGTTGCTGTATAAGAAGGGATGATGAGCTAGGTCAACCTGTTATCTGATCTGCTGTCTATTGACCTGCTACATCAATATAATATTTTCTGTTGTTGAATTCTTAGCACAGTAGCAGTGAAACTCCTCATCCTTCAGGTGCAAATAATTGGTTTTCTGTTCCCCGTGGGTAGTGTTGGCTGGTTGTCACACCACACCTTGTTGCTCATAGTTAGGTCTGTGTTTTAGTGGATTTTGTTTTATGGGACTTGGCATCGAGATACTGCAGTGACGGAAATAGTACAAGACCTTTAGGTGGGTACAGCAGTTCACCTGGAAAATTGTGACACCGAAACAAAGTAAGAAATTTTGTGCCTGGAAAATTAAATTTTGAGAAACTTGGAACTCTAAAGCCAACGCATCTCTTGTGGAGTTACATGCCCGTGGTCTAATTTTCTGCTGTCTCTGCCCTGCATGTGACTGCTGTAGGAGTCATGCGATGGAGAACCACCTTCCCACTGATTATTTATGCACACAGCCACATAACTCAGCCTCTGAGTGAGGTCTTTATACCAGTGGGATCCTAGTGCTGTATAAATAATTGCAGCATTGCAAACATTGCCTGCTGACTGTATGACATAACCACACTATTATATGAATCTGAGAGTATAACTATAGCTGTGGAAGACTATTTAAATACAGCCAGTGAAGTAAGTATACCCTTAGGAAGGTGTAACTAACTACACAGATAATACTATCAGGTAACTATACCCATAGGAGAGCATAAACATACAAATAATGGCCACAATATAAGTATAATATAGAAGTCAGAGGGCCTCAATATTGATATAATAGCAGTAGAGTATCTTTACTCAGAGGGGAGGAATATAACTGCCTAACTGCAGCGATGAGAGAGGATTGCTCAGAGAGTTTTATGGCTGTGACGTAGAACGCTCCCAGTAACAGGAGGTCATCTGCGTGTGGCCAGAGCAGCATTTGAATTTGAAGCTTTAAGGAGTAGGGACCTGAAGGATGGGTGATTACCTGCAAAGGTGATTAACGGTCTGTTCCCAGCAGAGTGCTGGGGAGGGGCGAGTTGTGTTTTAGCACAGGAAGGTGATGGATGGAGGAGTGCAATGGATTGGGCACATGAGTTGCTGCTTTCCTGGTAACCTCCACAGGAATTCAATTGGAGAACATAGTTTTAAGGTGAAATGGAGAGGTACTCAAAGAGAAAAGGTTTCCTAACATGTGAAATGGTGATGGGCTCATCTGGCTGCAGGGCAGTGGCATTGTGCTGCGTGTGCGGAGTACAGGGTTAGTAACTTCTGCCAGAAAGGAGAAGATGGGAGAGCAGAGAGGCTCAAAAGCAGTACCTTGTACAGTGACAAACAGCAGATATAAAGGGAAATTGTCAAAAATAATGTATCGATTTGATATTTTTCTCTTTTTTTTTTCAAGTTGGTCTAATTGACGCTCTAAATATAGATGGGTTTATATTTTTTTATTCCTGTGCCTCCTAAAACTAAGGAGAAATAAAAATCTTTGCCAGTTATCCTGTATTTGCATACAGTTCTACAGCAACAAACCCATCTGAAGACACAGCAGAAGCAATCTTCTTTCCTGCTGTCTGCCATGTTAGATTGAATCTGGTGCTGTGTTCTCTGAGCTGTGTTCAGATAGAAATTGGATTGAGTAAAATAATATGACTGCTGTCTCCTCTAAACCTTCACATGGGCTTTATATCTTTCATAAGGTGTGCCTTTGACAGTGGAAGGGGAATGACTTAGTTTTAGAACAGAATCAGTTTAAAGCTTTCCATGCAGTGCTGGTCAGTGTATTGCTTAAGACAAGAAACCGGGTTTCAGAGTGGGTTGTTTTTTTGCTGATTATCAAAACCAAGAATTAAATACCTGAGGAGCTGTGTTGAGGATGAGCACTGAAACACCACCAAGTCCAGGGCATGGGGCTTCTGAGGTTGGCAGATCTCCTGGCTTATTTCTGAGAAGTTGCTCTGATCTGTTCTAGTTTTTAGAAGCAGGAAGCAAAAGAAATTCCTTTATCTTTTTGGCAATGTAGTATAAATACATAATGATTAGATTAGTTTTCCTTTGTCCGTGGTGCAATGACAGCTGCCTGAATGCTAAGACAGCTCTGTAGGACTTGCTGCCTGGAACAGACTGGTGGTTGTCCAGTGGAGCATTTTATCTTATGAATGGCTCATTGGAAATCTAAGAATAATCTCCGTTACAGAGGTGAGCTGAAGTGTCTAGCCTTACCTTAATGCGCCAAGAATATCTTTTACTCTGCAAGCAAGATGTTTAGGAAATGCTGGAGTCTCAGCATTAAATTCCTGCAGGGTGCAGGGATGTAGGCACGAAGTGCAAAGACCAAATGAGGTAAGAGATTTTCTGCTTGAAGCTTTCCACTTACAGCAGGGAAGACGTGCAGTATGCCCTGGAGAAATCTGCTTTGGGAGGGGGTCTCAGTAGCAATGCATATTCCCCTTTTTAAAGTTCAACCTGGGTGCCTTTCCTGATTTGAAGTGACTTGAAAGTGATGGGGCAGCGTGCTGGTGGGCTGGACATGGGTAGCAAGAAGCCCTACAGGTAGAAGGAAAGGCCACCAAGAAGGGGAAGGGGGAGGGGAGTGATGCTGAGCACAGAGAGATGTCAGCTACATTATTCATTGATTTCCTTCAGGCCAGCTGCAAGACTCAGTTCTGCTCTGCTGCATTCAAAAATCACTGTGGTGAGCACTCTGTGCAATCTCCCAGCCAATTTAACAACGTCAATGGATAGATGTACCAGATGGTATCGGACACAAGTAGCAACATCTGACAGGCCCACATAATCAGTTTATAATGGTTAAAACCAAGGTTTCTGGAATGACATGAAGTGCTTATATATTTATTGGTTGCATGATCTGGGTGGGTCGAGTCCTAATCAGGTCAGTAGCTGCAGAAATGAAGCAGGCTTGAGAACACAACTGTTGCAAGAGTCAACAGAAGACTTTTAGGGGTTCTCCTAAATTGGTGATGCTGCCATCTTAATCTTCTTTTGGCCCTTCCTCCAGAAGGTACCTGTGTAGCTCTTACATTGTTAAAATGAATAATTACTGATGATGGACAAAGGCTTTTTGAAAAAAGACTTAGTTCTAATTCCCTGTGAGAATAGCAAACAAACAAAACGAAGCCAAACTACTTCTGATAAATAGACCCATAATTGCCAACATGTTAGAGGGTCTCCCAGTGTAGGCAGTGCTCATACTACCCAGTTTCTGTTGTTCATTTAAGCACTTGGTGCCTTGTCACTCTAAAATTGTTCTCGGGGTAATGGAGGGGAATATGGTCCTTTGGAGAGTGATTTAAGGCACGTCAGCAAGTGCCTAATTATGGTGTTTTGAATGCTCTGTCACTTCTATTGCATCTCACTTGGTGATTGGTGAAAGCATGGGAGGATTGGCCCATAATGAACACAGAAGAACTGGAGTTGAAGAAAGTGTGAACGCAAGTGGAACAAGTGATGTACAGATGCTTCTTTTAGCAACTTAGCTTATCTAATCAAACCTTGGTAGGCGCAGGAACCTCTTTTTTCTTACAGACCAAACACATCCTGTTTGCCAATGAACCCCATGGTGTCACTGGGTCACTGATGACGCACAACTGATAGCATTGGCAAGGCTTGTGTGGGGATTAGTGTCTTCATGTGTAGCCCATGGCTTCCTCTCAAATGGTGGTGTCTTGACACCTTACCTGATAATCTAAACTCAGTTGTAAGTAGATTGACACAGTCACTAGTCCTCTTAGTGACAGTCATAGCAGGCTGAGCATGAGAGACTCTGCATGGAGTGTAAATTCCCTTCTTGCACCTAGAGAAGGCTCTTCCAGGCCAGAAAGAGGTACAAAGGCAAGCTGGTGCCATACTGCTGGGGAAATTATGCTGGCACTGATGTGATCAGTAGACAAACTTGTCGGCTGCTCCTTGAGCACAGGTAGAAAATTAATAAAACAGTTGCTTGTCTTTCACAGGTTCTGCCACTAATGAGGTGAGTGGTCCTCTGTTTTTGCAGCATGAAAACAGTGCATTGATGCACTCTGCTGGTACTCCCCATCTGGAGAGGTTGATGTGCTCAACTGCCTGGCTGGCTGCTGCTCTTAAATATGTCTATTAACCTCATTTGCTGTGGTGGGGCTGTGCATGTGCTTCATATTTCTCTTCTGTGGCTGATATAGTCCTGAAAAAGGAAGGGAACAACATAATTTCTTTTTACTGATTTGAAAGGTTACTGTTCTGAGAAACAGATTTTTGGGGGTGTTTCAGCCTTGGCCATGCAGCAGTGAAGTGCCTTACTCTTTCTATGATCCTGTTAAGTTCTGCTTTCCCTTTGAATCCCAAGGTAACATGGGGAAACTTGGCTTGAATGTTCATTGGCAGAGTGTACCAAGGAGATCTAGATACCTGTGAACAGGAGTAAGCAGTGTGTGATTGCTCTTTCTGGAGTACTTGGTAGCAAATATGTGGCTAAAATTAGGGTAGAGATCATGCAAAGACATGTCTGAGAGAAAGTGAGTGGAGGTTCTCATCATGACCAGTGGCTCTAAGCCTTTTACCACACTAATATTATTTGTTTAGCTCCCCATAGCAGCTGCCACTGGGTTTGGTTTATTGTAAATTTTTTTGATCCAACTGAGAAGATCTATTGCAACTTGTTGTCTTTATTGCATTTATTCTTAGTGATTGAGTAGTTCAATATGCTTCCATTTAGCTAATGACCAGAAATTGTGCATTATAAGGTTTCCGTCCCAAAATTCCATCATACAACACTTTTTTCCACAGCAGTCAGCTGATTTGTGTCAGTCTAACTTGCAAAGAAATGTAATAACAATTTAATGGTAATGGTAAAACAGTTATACCTCATTAAATGCAGTTGTCTTTTTTCCTTCAGAATTTCAGCATTGCAAATTTTACTTGACACTGACTACTGTTTCATAACCACTCTTGCTCAAGGCCATTTCAGAATATCCCACCTCAACCCATACATGTTTTATGATGGTAATGGACCAAATTCTACAAACAAAAGAGGAGGCTCACAGTAAACTTGTAGAATTCCCTTCTAAAGGATGCTGTAAATGCAAGAGGTTTGTATAGACCTCCACAGACCTCCCCTCCATACACCTAGGAGAAGTGCCTGGTAGAGAGATGTGCTGATCAAGATCAGGCTCAGAAACCTCCTAGACAAGACGATATTAGAAGCCTGAGAGACTACCTGAGGGTGTTGTATATGTCTGCTCTGTTCTTGGTCTTCACTGAATGTCTTCCTGTGCCTGCTGCTGAAGACAGCATGTCAAGCTAGACAGAGCCTTAGTCTGGGTCAGTGTGACTGATGCTACATCACCTTTGTTGGCTACTGTGAAACATGAGAGGCTTTTAGAATTGATGACTGTGATTAGGATTTCTTAAATTATTATTTTTTTTAGAAATGTTTCTTTTTTTTTCACTTATGCTGCTGAACAGCAATGACCCTCTCTACCTCAGCCAGCCTCCTGGCAGTGGTCACAGCCATGCTTCCATCTCGCTCACTGTGGTGAGCAGCAATGGCTCAGTTAATCTCACAGTGTTGGAGATTTGCTGAATTACTTAGTAGAGGATTAAGGTTAGTGTAAAGCCATTGTTTGGATGTCAATTCCTTCTTAGTTGGTGACTGTTCTTAGGAGGAACTGGGAAAAAGGGAGAATTTCTCAGTCAATAGCAGTTTTCATCAGCACCTTAGCAAGAAAAACCTATACTAAGCCTGTCTGAAAAAAAGTAAATGTATTTTTCCCCATATGAATTCTGTTCATCCAGTATTGTCTTTCCTTTCTGTTACAAAGTTTTCTTTCCATTATGTTTTCCATCTGGCCCAAATACAGCACTGCTTAGCATAGCAGCCTCTCTTTTAACGGAGGTCTTTCTAACATTAATACTCCTCTATGCTTTTCATTGGAAACGCTGCCATTGCTAATTGCTTTGAAAATTATCCTGACCAGAGGCTGACCTTTCTGAAAGCAAACTGAAATCCTAAGGATATATCTACTTAAGGATTGGAAATATGCATCATCAGTTGACGATGTTCTAAGACATGAATATAATTGAATACCATAATCACCATTCCAAAGGATTCGTTGCTGAATTGATGCCTTTTCAGTCTAGGTCGCTAGCTTATTTACAGAAAAAGATCCTCGCCGTAAGATGGCTGTTGGGTGGTTTGTGTGAAATGACATGATGGTCCCTATGTGTTCCCTTATGGACAAATCCATATGTGATAACTCAACATACTGATAGAAGAGGCAAAGGACTGAGTGAGAGTAGGATTTTAGTGCTGGAGGCCAGCATTGGCTATGCACACCATAGGGTATAGTTTGTCTCCTCATGTTGCCAGCCCAGTAGAGTTCTTGCATGCTGGTTCAGTGTTAAAAGGAAGAAAAAAGGGCAGTCAAGGGAGGGTGGTTCTTGTGCAACATAGCATGCTCTGGATGAAGGGAAGATACCATGCTCTGCACTTTAGCTTTGAGAAAAGCAGGAGAAGCTTAGCACTACTTAGGAAGAGCAAAACTTAGTGAAGGAAAGAGGTGAGATTTAACTCACTGATTGATCTCCTTTTTCAGTTCTTCTGTGGCATTTCAAGTTCTTTGTCTTGAAGCTCTCTGCCAGGTGAGGGACAGAAAGCTGTCTTCATCACAGCTCACTAGTGATGAAGATGGCCGTTACTGCTTGTCACCTCAATGGATCTTCATGAAGTCAAAGCCCTTGTCCTTCCCTCACTGGTTCTCAGTGACTCATGTGCTAAGCTGTGTCCCTGCCTGAAGCCAAGGTGGGTTTTGCTGCGTGCAGTTTATATAATTTCTGAGCTGCTAGGAGACAGTTCTCCAACCCAGTTTTCCTTCTAATGTTCATTTCTCCATGAAGATAAAAAGTGTTTTTGAGAATTCCCTTGAGGACCAATTTAGACTTCAGTTTTGATTGAATTAGTTGGATGTATGTAAATAGAATCACACATTTAACAGAAACCCAGATGAAAGACACTTTCAGGAGGATTTGAGGCAGACATTGTCAGTTAGCCTGCAGCAAGCACCTCAGAGCAAATCCTGCACTTCTCCCTATTATCATAGTTTATTCCTTTCTCCTTCACATCTCAGTCACTGGTGAATACTGTTGTTGTGAGATGCATCTTTGTTTTGGGCAGTTGGGCCATATATCTGCCTTGTGTCTGTGGCTGGCCCTGTTCATGTAGTCATGGGCCACAGAAGAAGTGCTTTTGTGCTGTTCCTGAAGCCCTGGTGTTTGTGAAAAGCCAGAGTCATAAATATGGCTTACATGATTTGTTGGTGTGAGCAGGGAGGGAGATGAAGATTAAGGAAAACTGCTTTAATTAGCTACCTCTGTGTCGCAGGACATGCACCCCATGTGTCGGCAGCCTGGAAAGGAGGATGTGGGATGCCTCTTTACCTCCCTGCTGCAGGCACATGGCTGTTGAGGAGTAGCCGCCTGCAAAGCTGGTGGCCCAGGCAGGGTGCAGGCAGCAGATGCAGTGAATGGAGCAGGGACTGCACGTATGGCTGAGACTGGAAAGGTCTGCATGGTCCCGCACCTCCATTGCACAAATCAGGAGAGCAGGGACTGGCAGGCAATTTACACCTCATCTCAGTAAGCCTGGAGCAGCAGGCTCCCCTCCAGACACTATGAATCACTGAGGAAGGTGACTTCCAAGGGCTCACCTCTTCCTCATGTCAAGAGCGTTGATTGCAATCTTCTTGACGGGTAGTTATTCTTCATCTGGGTACCTCATAGGGTGATAACATGACTATATGACTGCTTTTGCACCCAAAACCACACATTCATCTTCCTGTGGGAAGCCATGACCTCTGCAAGGAGTACCTGCTGGGAGGGGTTTGGGACCACTCCAGCAAACAGGCAGTGTCTGCTGCTGATATGACAGGGTCAGGTCCACCTGCTAAACAGAACACAGGGAAGGCTGTGAGTTGGAGGGAGGGACAACACTCATGCTTTCCTAGATGACTTGTAAGTGACCAGCTTGCTTCCTTTCTGCCACAGGTCTGGAAGGGTCCTTAATTTGTGTTCCCTTTGGGTTTGCAAAGTTCAGTGCGACAGAAGCTGGAAAAGGTTGAGCTTTCCACAGCAAAGAAGACTGTGCATTTAAATATAGGTGCATACAATCAGCCGTAGGACCATTTTTTTTTCATTTCAAACATCTCATAAAGCACAAATGTCCTCGGTAACAGCAAAGCTTTTTGAGGCTCGTATGCAGAGTAACCTCATCAGTGCTGCACTCCCTTGTAGCCACACTGTCTAGCCAGGGCCTGATTCAGTTGCAGATGCAGCTGTACTGCTTCTCTGGTACGTCCACATGGCACGTGGTGCTATGCAACCAGATACCCTGCATCACTTCTTTAAAAGGCAAGGTAAATAAGATTCTGTCCGTCTCCTCCCTCCCACCCCTAAACCTGCCTGCCTGCCTCCCCAGATGTGGGCTCTTGTGAGTTATTTAGCTAAAGGCTAAATCACATTGTCATACATATTAACTGGAAACAAAGCAAGTCTCTGCAGACATCTGAGCAGATGCCAAATGTCAAGTTTGATGGAAAATGCTTAATTACTTTTCCAAACCTACTTCCCCCTGCTGTGTTTTCTAAAAATTCCTCTCTTAACAGTGTGAAATATTCTGTCTGTTCCAGCTCTCAGTTCAGCTGTCTAAGTAGGGGCTTCTTGTTCCCTACAAGAAAATAAGAGAATCTGAGAGGAGATGTTATCAATGTCTATAAATATTTGAGGGGTGAGTGTCAAGTAGAAGGGGTCAGTCTCTTTTAGATGGTGCCTGGTAATAGGACAAGGAATAATGGGTATAAGCTAGTACATAGGAAGTTCCACCTCAACATGAGGAGAAACTTCTTTACT
>JAVSBS010009894.1:0-82171 GCA_033124195.1 Coracias cyanogaster | reverse complement strand
ACTTCTTTACTGTGAGGGTGATGGAGCACTGGAACAGGCTGCCCAGAGAGGTTGTGGAGTCTCCTTCCCTGGAGACTTTCAAGACCTGTCTGAATGTGTTCCTGTGTGGCTTGCCCTAGATGAACCTGCTTTGGCAGGGGATTGGACTTGATAATCTCTAGAGGTCCCTTCCAACTCCTAAGGTTCTAGGATTCTATGAGTCTAAGAAGCTGGGAAACACAGATGAAGGATCTTGGAAGAACAGGATCATTTCAACGTAGACTTTGCAGCTTATTTTTATTCTCGGTTTCATGGTCAACTTTCTTTTATAGAATCATTTTGGGGTTTTGAGGTTTTCTTTCCACTCTCTGCCCCTCAGATCTTCTTCCCAGTGGATTTTTGCATATCTTTTTGGCTGTATTTTTGCTACTTCCTGTGTTCCATGAGAATGAATTGAGGAGTGCATGGTGGTGGTGGGATAAAACCTAGGAGCAGAGATGCTTGGAAGTGTGTCTCTGATCCTAGGTGAAATTACTGATCAAAGTGAGATGATGACAGTCTGAAATGCTCAAAAACTTGTCATAGGAACTGTGTATTATGTGTTTGAAATCCAGGTTCTGTCCCTTCTCCTCCCAAATTATAGCTCCTTGTGCGCTGAAAGATCTTGTGTGAGGAAAAGCTTAAAACTTGCTTTCCACAGCCAAGGTGAGTGCGCTGTACACAAGGCTATTCTGGGAGGACCTCTGTTTCCTCTCTGCTATTTTTTTGCTGTTGGTCTAATGATGAATTCAGGTGGTTCTGTCTCCCAGTGGGACATATGTATGTTTATGAAATTGTTTGCTCTTGCAGGATAGAAAATCCCACTCTACAAAGGCACAGCAGTTGGGTAATGGTGAATCTTAATTTGAATACAGTGTTTTAGGCTCGTGCTGTTGCCAGAAGCTGTAGTTTAGTTATTGGAGAGCTTTATGTGCAATGAGGTTGAGCATTGCATCACCAGCAGATGCTTTGTGCATCCCAAATGGTGGAAGGCAGGGGAAGGAGAGCTACAGAAATCAAGAGAGCTTTTGGGAGCAGAAACAGTCCTGGGGATGCTGAAAATAGCTCATGCAGGCCTGTTCCCTAGGAGCAGGGCAACTGCTATGCCTGCAATGCAGGTTCAATGCTGTGCAACTACAGTAGCAAAGGCCTTCTGGAAACACAGGCAATGTGGTTTATCCCTCATGCAGACAAGAAGGAAATGAGGCCAGGAGTCTCCAGGAGGAAATGAGTTTATCTCTTGTCCTAAGCAGCTGCCCTGTTTCGAGGTCTTTTTCACTCTTTCCTGTTTCTTGTCCCATCCAAGCACTGAGGAGAGCGCAGTCACTGTAGAGCATGGACAAGGATGTAAAGTGTGTACAAGGAGCCTATTGATGGTACAGAAGTGAGACTAATGAGTTGCATTTTTTTCGTATTTGAAATCCTTTCTGTGATAAATGAGCTTCCTGTGCTTGGATTCCACTGCTTTCCAGATCTGCCTATGTGTCTGCCCCTAATATCTTAATTTGTTGAGTCTGGCATGTCCCACTGGGCCAGCCCAGCAGCTGTAGAGCTTTTCCTTGCACAGGATCTCCCAGCACACAAGGAGCTATGATTTGTGAGGAGGAGAAGGGACAGTGGGTGTACGCTTACTGTTGTAATGTTTCCACAGAGGTGGGAAATTAGACAGCATCATGGACATCTGCAGGACCTGAGAAAGATACCCTTTCACTGTACAACAGGGCACAAGCAGCCTGTAGTATGATGTTGTCATAAGAGCGAACCATAAAAAGAAGAGAATGAAATGAGCTTGCATTTGCTTCCTTTGTAAAGGGTAGTTCCCTTAATGTCCACCCTGCTCAGGACCCCCAAGGTGCTCACCTGCACCTGAGCAGCCGCAGCCTTTGTTATCTTCAAGCTGGCCTTCCCAGAGGGGTGTTTGGACTCACGCTGGGGCTCAGATGTCCTTTCCCACTGGGCTCTGGTGTTTGGAGCATTTCAGTTTCATCCAGAAACAAATGCAGAGCAGCTCACTTTGATGTGTAAAATCTGAATTAATGAATGACTGAATTAATGTTTTGTGCCTCTTGGGGAAGAGAGCAAGGGGAACGTGCTGGCCTATATTTCATCAGAGGAAAAAATCTTGTTCAGTTGCATGCATGCGGCCAATATTTCTTAGACTGTACAGTCTGTGTTGCTCAAGCACAGGATCTCCAGACCTGCTCCACCTCCTGTGTGGCAGCTTTTAATTGACTTGTAGGCTGCTGGCCAGAAGAAGGGCAAAATTATACTTTCTTTTATTTTTTCCCTTGAATGTTGAAATGGAATTTTGAAAAACAAGCATCTCCTCCAGCCATCTGTGGCTGTGTGCAGCAGGACCGTGCTGGAGAGCAGAAATCTCCTCCTTGCTTCTGAGGAGAATCAGGAAGTTCAGTTCCTTAATAGTTGTGAAGCACTTGGATGCTGCAGTAATTAATGCTATAGAGAAGGCATGGCCATGGGGAACATGGGACACTGGAGTTAGAGCAGGCTTTCATTGGGGTGGGGTGAGTTTGGCACAGAGAGGCCCCCGACTCCGTGTTTTCATCAGTGTGTGGAAGAGCTGCCCGTTTGGTTATCACCATTAAACCACTGAAGAGAAAGAGGAGACTCTCAGTTAAAAATAGTACATATCCTATAATTAAAAATGTGTACCTTCGTATTTATGCACTCATATTCTGAATTAGGGTAATAAAATCCCTCCTAAACATGCACTTTATAAGGCTTTCTTCATGCAGTTTATAGTTTTAATATTCTTGCACTTGGTTCTGTTTTTCTATGTGGTTTTTTGTGTGCAGTCTGTCGAAGCAGTCAGGGATGGGGTACAGGCAGGGACAGTATTTGCACATGGTCTTCTGAGCACCAAGACACGGTAGCTGGAAGCCCCAGAGCTGCTCGAGGCCACCCTGTCTGCCAGCAGATCAGGTTCCTTGTGTCTTGGCACAGTGGTGCTTTGCTGAATTACAGTCTGAGCCTGATCTATGCAAGGCAGATTTTTCCAGTAAGTTGAGCATATCAGTTCTTCAGCTGATTCTCAGCTGGACTCTCTTCACTTCATTGGAGAGGGCAGAGCACTTTCCTGTCCTAATTAATCATTAATTAGGGGTGTGAGATCTTAACGTGTAATGCCTGGTGCATCACAGTGTCTTGCAGGATTAGCCCCTGAAGTGTTTGCTCAACTCTAGCACCAAGCAAACTATGAATAAGGAAGAAATAAGAAGGGTTTTCTTGGTGGTATTTGTTTGTTTATTTGTTTTATTTTTTTGAGAAACTGCATCATCTTATGCCTTCCCTGTACAAAATAGCTTTGAGAGAGAACATTCTTCTGCAATAACATTGATTATTTTTCTGTGGTGCTTTTTCACAGAAAAAATGTGATGCTGCAGTTCCTGCTCATTATTTTGGCAAGGTATTTTAAAAATCATTCTTCTCTGTGCAAGATGGGAATTGATCCTGAATCAAAGGCGAAGGAACAGGGCAGAACTAAGAGGGACAAAGCAGTAAGTTTTTCTTGTCCACCTGCAAAATTTCCTGGATTCTACCTGATCCCTTACATTATTTTTATTTATTTGGGTAGAAACTCATTGAGATTACAGTCTCATCTTGCAGGGTGACTTATCCCAGTCTCTTGATTTTGAAAAACAATACTGTAGTCTCCATACCATCTCAGGGGTGACACTCTGGCTGTTCTCTTTTGCTACTTGCAATCTGTTATGCTGCTATGGGAAGCTGTAAATGGTTTGTTTGTCTGCTTTTTTTTCTACACAGCTCTTGTAAATCTTTCCTCCTCTGCTCAGGGTGTGACTTATGACTCGTCAGAGGGTTGGTGAAAATCACCCTGAAAGGGATGGGAAGTACCAATTTCCTGGTCAAACCGCCAGTAAGTCATTTATTTACAAGGGCAGGGAGAAACACTCCTGGAAATCACAGCTCTTGCTCTGGCATAGCAGTGGTGGTGATTGTATTGTTCTCCTCTGGTGTGGCACAGCCCGTTGTGTGCCTGGAAAGACCTGGGCTGGCAAAAGGAGGAGTGGATGGTCCATTGCCACACAGTGTGCAGACCCTTTCTGTCTAGATCCACTGTGAAAACAGGCTTGGCAGAGCTTTGACATCGGTATGGGCACTAGGGTTTCCCCTTGTGTAAAATTGAGCCTGCCCCAGGGCTCAGCTTGGTGGCAGTCCTAAAATGTGAAGTATTTGCCAACAGCCCACAGCACTGGCAAACCTGCACATGAGTTATATCTTCTGAGGTTTTCCTACGTGCAGCCGCAGTCAGGCCTTGGACCTGCCAGGCAGGATTTTGCCACACCAGGAGTTTCAAGGGAGATGTTTGCCCTAGCAGCAAATTTTATTGGGGTTTTGCAGAGAGAAAGCCTTGAAAAGTGTGGAAGGCTGGGCCTGACTGTGCTGATGTCAGTCTGGATTTAGCTGCGTTGAAGGGAATGAGGTTAGTCTAGATTGACACTGGCATAAAAGGAGGGCAGAATTAGGCTTATAGTATCTAAAAAATGTCTTAGGTCCCAATTTAAGTGTGGCTGAATTCTTAAAGCCCATGTGTTAGCATTTTGCTGAGGGGACATTTATGTTTATTCAGAAATATCAGAAAGGACTAAAAGGAATGCTTTTGAAATGGCTTGCTTCTGACTAGAAGCATAATTGGCTCTAAATTCATGGGCAAACGTGAGAAAACATGGTTTAGGCTGAGAATTCCTTATGTTAAAGAATGCATTTAACTGCAGAAAACATCTTCTAATGAAAATATTGTCTCAGTTGCAATGACAACATTGCTGTTACAGTGCTGTAATTATTATTTTTAATCATGAAAGAACATACCATTATTTTGAGTGAGGAAAGCTATGTAGTGGTTGTTGTGTAGGGATTTTTTTTTTTACTGGCAATAGCCTGTTTCTATATGATGTTGTAATCATTACATAATCACAATCTAGAGATAATACAAGCACTTGTCTGCCCTTTGTGCATCAAAATACCCCAGAGATGTAATTATCTCATGGCTACTACATTTCTGACAAGTCTTATTGCTTAAATATTGCAAGCCCTGAACACTGATATGTACAGAAAACATTAAATATTCATTTGCTGATACACGTATTTATAAAAGTCCCATTTCTCTATTGAGTGAGAGGTGGTTTTCAGGTCACCCAATTCAATAGCTGTGAAGATATTTAAGGACTCAGGGATTCTTGCACATTTGAAGTTCTGTAGTTTTCTTGGGCAAAATAAATGCAGTAACTACTTTGCTAGGAAACAGGATTATATTCTTTCATTATTTGTTCTGCTAATAGTCCCTGCACATGGCATGTGCAACTGCCCTGGCCTAATTCATACACATCCATATAAATAGACAGTGCTCTGTGCAAAGCTGCAGCTCTTCCCATCTTTTCTAAGGCACAGGCTGACCTTCCACCCAACTCATGCCTTATAGTTTGCAGCGAGGAGACAGCCTTGGTCAGGCTGCAGGAGGGGACTGGGGTTTCCATTCCATCTCTTCTGTCTCCATGAGCTTGGTGAACAAAACTTTGTTTTTTGAATCATTACAGAGTGCTTGTCTTTTCTGCAGGGTGAACAAATCCACCACTTCCCCTACTAAAAGTGTCCTTTATTTGTGTTGAAGCAGGATGTACCTCCTTGGTCAGGTTTGGCCAAAGCAACCCCCTGTGTTGAACGTGGTTTTGTCCACCAGGTGTCTGAGTGGCCTCGGATTCAGAAAGAAAAATGACCAACGCTAGTAGTGAATGTTAGAAGATGCCTCATCTTTAAAAAGGCAAAACAATTTTGTCCTGGTCTGTATCAACACAGAATTGTCAGATTCATATTTTGGAGAGTGGATATTAGTTGTGGCTCTGTATAGGCCCTGTTTGTGTGAACCTGTGGTGTCCAGGTTGTATATATATGAATGCTCTGCGTGCCCCAGAGTCTCTTTGGAGTCTGTGTCACTTTGGAAGTGCCAGGTTTACTGCTTTCAAGCTGCTCAGGCTGAGGAAGGAGCTGGGGATCTCTCCAATGAGTTTTGCTCTCAAGTTTCGCCAACAAGAGCAGTGCATTAGTGTCACCTCTGATATCAGGAAATGACCTGGGAAAATTGCACTGAGAGCCAGGAAGTCTCACCAGTGATTACATGGCAGTGCAGAAATGGGCAACAAAGCTGCAACATGTGCCCCTGGGTGCTTCTCTGCCCATGTGCCTCACTGAAGTGATGGATAAACCCCGAGGCTGCGTGTTCCTCAATGACAAATTAAATCTTCCCCTAGTAATTGCCTGAAACACTATTTCTGGTGTTTTGGACAAACTGAGCAGTTGCACTGCTGCTTGTGCTTCTCCAAATGGCCAAGGCAGTGAGGGCTGCTTCGCTTGGAGAGTAAGGCAAAGGAGCCAGATCCAATATGCTGCCTTTAAAAAAAAAATCTACTTTAAAAAAAGAGAGTTAAAAAGTACAATGAATCCCAGTTGATCAGCCCACAGAGTTTGACGCCTTATCTCTTGCACTGACTGATAATTATTGCTTTACAGGAAAAACAGATTGCCTGTTGATGTACTGACTCGTAGGGGTGTTGAATGACAGGAAGAGGTTCTATGTATCCAAGTAGCCAAACTGCTCGTAGCCTGGAGCTTTGTCTCTTGTACAGGTGCAGGAGAAACCTTTGAACTTCCTGTGTTATCCTCACTAGAAAGAAAAATAAAAAAAAAGGCAAAGCTGTGCATTTCCAGATGTGCTGTGGCTTCAGGTTGGGGTAGTCCCGTTGTGGTGACTGGGAACTGTGTGGGTTTGCATTGCAATCCATGGCGATGCTTTTGGAATTTGTTGTTATTTCAGTATTTCTGCATAGCCTGGCTGTCATCCTGCTCGTACATTACTTTTTTTTTTTTTTAAATTAAATAAGGGGTCAAAATGCCTTCTGTTGTGTGGTGTTTTTTTTATTTTTCAGCCCTGAGGAAGCCTTTTTGCTATCACCCTCCCTCAGATGCATTGTTATTTACCTGTTGGTTGAAGGAGAGTATCACTTTGATACTTCATGTACTTGAAAGGAAGTTAAATAAATAACTCCTTTACTCCTTTTAGTTTGCCTTGGACTCTTCACCCCTAAGAAAATGTGAAGCCAAGTGGAATCAGGGAAGGGCTATATAGCAAACAGTTTGCCCATGAAATGCATTTGTTTTTAATTGCCTCATTAAGTCAGGTTGTGATGGATTATGTGACCTTACCCAATGCAATCGGACATAATGGGATGCTGTCAGAAGTTCTGGTGTAACAGAGTGATGTTCACTCAACTGGGGTTTTCTTGCTTGTGTTTATAGCCGTGTTGATCACTTGCAATGGTTATATGCATTAAGAATGCCTTGGCATGAGAAAAGGCAAGGTCATTAATGCTTTTTGTCATGATTACTTGATGGGCTTGTTGTTCCACCAGAAATTAATGCCTTGCTGGCAGTGCAGGAAGGAGGTGTGGGGCTGTCATGCCATGATGTGACAGGGTGGGTGTCGGGCTCACAGATTTCTGATGGTGCCTTCCAGGGCTCTGTCCATCAGCTGTTATCAGGGATTGCAGCCGGTAAACAGCACAGCCATTCACTGCAACCCACAGATTAATTTTCAGCTGAGGATAACAGAGATATTTTAAATTCTTTGACTGGTGTTTAATAAACATGGCTTGAATAGGCCCCTCCATGCCTCACATCTGTTTTAGAGGGGGCTGTAGCAAATGGAGGTGTCGTGTCCAAGGCAAAGCAAGGTTGCTTGGCAGCAAGGTCTGGCTTTGCTGCTCCAGCCATGAGGGAACAGGAGCCCTCTCTTATTTCCTGGCTTGTGTAATGGAGAGGTACAATAATATCTTCCTTTTTCTGGGGTAGATGACTTTTGTAGTGTCAAACTGTTTAAATAAGACTTTTGGCCACCCGGGAGCTCAAAATATCTTCTCCAGAAAAGAAGAGGGGAAGAAACCCAACACTCCCAGGTAAATCATTATGCTTAATTTGTTTTCCAAACCATGTAAAAAGGAAAATAGCAATTCTGAATACAAATCCTCTTGCCTTTTCCATTTCTTCCTTAGAATCTCTCAGCTGTTAAATTAGTTTTTGGATTCAAGCCAAACTTATGAATATTTGTTTGTCCCTCTTCATTTATCCCTCTCTCCACTCCATCCTTTTCCAGAATAATTTCCAGTGGGTGAAGTTTTATGAAACAGTATTTCCATGTATAGATCTCACAGGAATCACACAGAGCATATTTCCTTAAATAAGATGATACAGGTGTTTTTTATATCATGGGTGGTTCCATTTAATTACCAAGAGCTGGACTGTTGACTTGGATGAAGCCGCACTGTGTGTAAATGTTCTTATGAACATTGATTAGGATCGCAGGTTTTGACAGCTAAGTCAGTAAGAAACCTTGAAATACACCATTTGTGGCTGTTTGTAGGTGATTATGAGTCTCAACTGCCACAAGCACTTCTTATTTTCAAAAGTTGAGAGCTTTCTCCATCAGGACAAGGACATACTTCAGATTCTCTTGAAATGGATGTGGCAACATCTGTTCTTCTGCAGCGGTCACTGCTGTGGGTATTTGTGAAGGAAATAAGTGAGATTTAGGAAGTTTTTGGAGATTTGCACTAAGGCTCACTGAGAAGTTGATTTCCATAATAATTTGTTAGTTTTGTGGGACAAAAATGAGTTCTAAATCAGAACATACCTAAACATAAAAATCTTCCCAAGAAGTTAAAATTTCAAAATATTCCTCATAAAGATGCGTGACTGTTTCCAGGAGAGTAGATTGCTGTCTGGCATTTCCATGGGACTTTGGCTGAATTTGGCATTATTCTTGTCAGCTTCATTTGAGCTCCTCAGCGGGAGGTGGTAGGAGACTGAGAAAATTCATGTCAAGTCCAATTTGCATTTGTTGAGGCTTGCCGCCTCTGTAGCTTTGTGGTTTCCTGTGCTTCCAGACCAGGAATGAACTTGCAAGTGTCAGACAGGGCTGAGCAGGCTGTTTAGCCCCACTATTAGTTTGGCCACTGTGGCACATTTGTAGTGTATGAAGTGAAAACAACTGCAGGTGGTTCTTGTTCAGCCTCCAGCATCCATCTGATCCAGACTCCCTGCACAGCCTGATCCATGAGATAGCTGGCTCCATCCCTCCTCTTCTCTCTTTCCTGTTGAGATTGCTGTGACAGACCCCCAGACCAGTTTGTTTCAGAGAGTTGTGTATGTTTGGCTACTGTGGACTTGGAAACCTCGGAGAAAAGCAGCAGAGCCAGGCAGTGGCAAAGGTCCCATGGATACCTGTGAAAATGAAGCTGCTTCTATCAAAAGGAGTCAGTCCTTTGGAATAGCATACATTTAATTGGAAAACTCCTTTATTTCTGTTCCTCCTCTCTCTACTTGTCCACCTTCTCATTCCCATTCCCGCTCTTCTCTTTGCTTCTTCCTTTATTTCCATCCTGAAGTTCTGGTACCAAGTACTGGTATTGGGCTGCCAGCCCTCGCAAGCAGCCAGAGTTGACATTTTGGGGAAATGCAAGCCCATGAAACAGCATGAAAATGTGAGTCCTTCTCTGAGGGCGCAGAGGAAGCCATGGAGCTAAAACCTTGTCCTGATAAAATCCGGGGAGCTCTTACTGTAATGAAATTCTTTAGCAAGAATTGTTGTTTGTTTGGAGCTGCTGCGTGATGATTATTTTTTCAATAAGAGCTTCAACTTCACCTGGGTCTATCTGTAGTGATTACAGGACTGAACCTAAATGTCTGGGGAGAATATGCTAAACTTCACGGTCATTGGTGACAGGCTTCGGTAATACCTACCTCCGCAAGCCTAGAGGTTTAGACATCTGCTTGCTTTGGGCTTCCTGCAAATTACACCCCCAAGGAGCTTAAAGGAGTGAAATAATCTGTACTGACAGTGCATAGTGTGGAAATGTCCTTCCTTAACCATCCTGCTGATGCACGGCTCCAATGTGGGAGCAAAGGCAGATTGATGGCAGACAGGAAATGGAAATCACACTGAAGTGTTTGGGGTTGGCCTGGAGTAGACACTGGAGAAAGAAGTAAATGGAAGAGGGAAATTTGGCCCAGGAATGAAATTCCTTCTGTTTCTTATCTGTCCAAGATGTTGGTGAGGTAACTCAGCTTCTTGTACTAGAAGCACTGCTATGTATTGCTTTGCTTTGCAGTGCCATCTTCTTGGAGTATTTTATAGAATGGAATAGAATCATTTAGGTTGGAAAAGACCTTTAAGATCACTGAGTCCGTCTGTTAATCCAGCACTGTCAAGTCCACTACTAAACCATGTCTCTAAGCACCATGTCTACACGTCTTTTACATACCTACAGGGATGGTGACTCAACTACTTTGTTTCAATTTCCTCAGTACCCAGCCAGATGAGCCTCTGAACAGCTGTAATAAGCCCATGACTTCATTTCCAAATGGCATCTCTTGAGAACATTAAGAAAGTGGTGGGGTTTAGGAGCAGTGAGCTGTCTGCTTATCACTGGCGATGGCAGCTTCAGGAGTCAGGAAACGCTGTAGTTAATAGAGAGCGATGAGCCAGCTGGGAAACTCTGGTGCACAAGCTGAGATACTAGGTGGAAGATAGGGAAGGCAGTGAGAAACTTGGGAACAGCCTTTCTCTTGTAGCCCTCATCAGAGTTGAGCCCTGGCCACAGGAATCATTAATTTGAAGAGGTGAATCAAATTGTTTTTCTTCCTAAATAAGCTTAGATCCCTATATTGCAGCCCTGATCACTGAACACTTTGAGGTCTTGCATGTACTTATGTTCTCTGGAGCGTCTTGGTGGAGGAATGTGCTCTTATGCCTGCTTTTAGCTGGGTTGTTGAGGCAGAAGTCCTGCTGATTGCAGGGTGTTGGCTTGGCACCATGTGGCATGGCCTGTCACCTTGTACAGGTCCAGAAGTGATGCCATTCACCTCTCCTGTTGGTAAGCCATGGAATTCCCTGCCAAGAAAAGAAAAGGGTATTTTGGGGCAAGGTGACAGCTCTGAGGTCTCTCCATGATCTCTGGCCAGAGGTCCTTACAGCTTGAGCTATCTGCTGCTTGGAGGAGCCTGCCTCTGGCCTCTGTTTCTCACTTACAGCAAGGCAGCAAGAGCTATTTCAACATGAAATGCTTGGGAGCAGGCTTTGAGAGGCTGATTATTCACAGTCACGCCTGACACTACTGGAGAATAGGGTAGGGTTTGTTCCTCTTCAGCTTTCTGGTCTGCTAAGTAATAACAACATTTGTTGGTGGGAATCCCCTGCGAGGCAGCGAGCTCAGAGCCCGCGTGTGAGGTGCAATGGTAGTCTGTTTCCTGCAGAACAGATACAGTTTGGGAGGTGGGAGAGCAAACTATGCCCACTTCATCCCACTGAAACATGCTGCTCTCTCAGTATGTCTTTGGTCTGCTGCAGGGTAAATCTCTTCCTAGTTCTGATGAGCTGCTGAATCCCACACCTCCGTCTGAACTACCCACCCAAACACACCATTTTTGAGAAGGGCCATATTTCACCAGGGTTTGGACTGAGTCCCACATCTCATAATCAGACTCCCTGGTGCTTAATGCTGCTTCTGCATGGCACCCTTGGTCTGAAATCAGGCTAGCAAAGCAGCTTCCAGTTTCATTCAACTGACAGTTCTCCAGCCATCCTGTCTTAAGACTCACATACTAATGCGCCACTTGTGATACTTTATACTACAGAAAAACTCCATGTTTTTCTGAACTTCCTTCTGCAGATGTCTGCCAGCCTGCATCTGGCACAGGATCAGTCATCACCTTTCCAGATTTCTTTATTGAACTAGAGCAAAATTTCAGAGGCGATAGCATGGGAATGCTGAGAAATGGTACCTGAAAGTATGAAGTTGTGGCATTGTGAAGTTGAAATTATATGAGCACTATCTTGACATGCAATCTTCAGACTTCCGCAAAACAAGAGCGGGAGTTGTGCTTTAATAATTTTATGTTGGTCTCTCCATCTCCCCTTCCAGTAGAAAAGCATCTACCTACATGTTCCTGGGCTTGGCTGCAGCATACATTTGGGTCTCTGCTAGTCCTGGGGGCACCTAGGAGGTGTGTCAGTCACCAAATGTCATTTTACCCTGCTTATCCAGGGCTGTGGCTCTCACCCTGCCTAGTGAGGCTTGACAAAGGCTATATGATGGTGCTATTACGATCACACAGCAACCTTCAGAGGCCAGAAGGGCACTGCGGGTGCTGGAAGATCTTGTGAGCTACTACCAAACAAGTGAAAGAAATGAACATAATTGCAGGAAAGGACCTGGTAAAGAAAATGTGCAAGTCACATAAGTTCATATTTTATCCAGATATGTTTAATCATTTCTCATGATAAATGGCCACTGCCTGTTCCCTGGTCTCAGCATTATTATTGTTACAGTGAAAATACCATGGCCACTGTCAGGCCCTGAAATTTATGTGGCTGGTACGGTTTTTGTTGTCGCTACAGCAATTACAGCCTTTTATTCATCCACAGATATTTTTGAACAGATATGTGTTTTCCTGCCCCAGAAAACTAAACAAACAAAAAGCCAAATCTCTACCTGATGCTTTTAAAATTGGAAAGATTTTTAAAGCTATCTGAACCTTTTCCCCCCAGTTTTAATTGAGACCACATTCCCTTGAAATAAGCACGAGCTTAGTGTGAGTGGTTGGAATTAGCTGCGTGAATCCTTAATTGCTCTGCCAGACCTGTGCTCTTCCATTACTTGAAGATTTTGAAATCCCCAGCTTTCACTTCTGTAGCTGCAGTCAAGCTGGTAAGATGCTGCACAGAGGTGGTAAACCTCCAACTTTATCCTCTTTCTCTGTTGCCTTGATTTATTGTGGTGTTTATTATTTTGTAATAAAGCCAAAAGCCCAACCTAATTCACTTGAAATGCAGTGGTTGCAAGACACCAAGTGGTTGTCTTCTTAAAAGCTTCTCATGATCTTTGAAACAGCTGGAAAATATCTAAGGAGAAGGAGTTAAATGGCAGGGTGCCAGCAGAAACTTGCAGAGGGGGTCAGTGCCACAGATTGGTGGTAAAACAGTTGAAGACTTCATGGCACAAACCTAACAGCAGTGCTGCATGGTGTGATTAATAACTGCAGCAATTGAGGTCATATTTTGTGCTGTATCTAGCCTCACTAATCCTAGCAGAAACTCAGACTTACACAACAAGCAAAATATATTGCGGTAGAGAAGGATCAGACAAGGGTTTACTGGTGAAACGGTGCTTGGAGTAGGATGCATCTCCTCATTTTGGAGGCATTTGCTCAGCGTCAAATAAGGGCGTGATGTCTCTGTGGTGTGTCTCTATGCTGCAGCAGACCCATGTGTTGATGTGATTACTGGGAACCATGCTGCAGTAGTCAGTGATGCCTGGGTTGACCTGTTGGCTTTGGGCACTTCCTTCCAAGCACTACCTCTGGAGAATGAGTTCTTTGGTTTTGCCTGAGGGCTGCCTGCCTGCGAAAAAGCAGGCTAGAGCTTAAATCTGTCAGCTCAGACTTGGGCAGCCCACCATAGCCAAATAGAGCTGTGTTTCTGCATCCCTTACTCCTTAGGGTCTTCCTGCTGAAAACCAACCCCCCCTTTTGTATTTTTGGCAGATGTGCTGCACCTATGTTTTATAAAAATTAAGGGCAATAGCACTGGCTGCTTTCCTGTTTGAAATCACCTGGAATGCTCCAAGGATGAGAAGTACCAGTAACTGATGGTTAGGGATCAGCCTCTTCCATGGGGCATAGGATGGCTTTGCTGTCAGGGGTGGGATTAAACAGGAGCACGGAGGAAAGGAGGATTGCCTGGGCTGAAGTAGAGCAAGAGGCTGTTGGGTAAGAGGCAACCACTGTGTGCTGCTGACTCACGTAATGACCCTTGTGCTAATGCTGTTCCCTATCATTTAACACAAAAATAAAACTACTGAATTGAGACCAATTTGAAACATGCGTGGTTTGCTTTGGAAAACACTTAACAGCTGCTATACTTCAACCTTAGGACTGAGATTGGAAAAGGAGGGAGAAGTAAATAGTTTGGATTAATTTAGCAATATTAAACTGTTATTACTGAACTTTCCTAAATTCTACCCAAATCTTGGCTCAAATCAAACAGCTTCAGATAATATGTGAGAAGTGGAAGGTGAAGCGAAGTGGGAATATGACATGAAAAGAGTGTGTGATTATCTGAATGGAAACCAAAGTGTTTCCAGTACTCACAGTAGTTAGTGAGTTGCTTTGAAGGATTTTTTCAACCCTTAAATCCTTAGTGCTTTGAGGCAGCAATTTTGGCCTTCAAATGAGTACAGAGCAACTTGCTGCCTTGACTGCAGAATAAATTTTGAAAGCAGTGTGAGTACAGTCTGCAGGATTAACAGCCAGGCTGGCCATAAAGCAGAAATCTTTCCAACACAAGTTATTAAGAGATCTCATGATTACTTAATCATGAAAAGGTAGCCTACAAGGCCTGAGTGGTTCATGGCAGCTTGTTGCCTTTTATTGTGCCTAGGCAGAGCCTGTTTTAAACCAGACCAACTTCTGCAGACAGCAGCAGCTCTACAGGCTTTTGCACACTAAGGCAGACAGTGACATTGGATGAAAGGCTTCTTTCCCTTACCCACATGTATAATGGGCCACATGATGCTATGGCAAGTGGGGGAATGCAGAATGGGCTGAGTGCAAGTAGCATCTGCAGTCATGGGGGATATGTGAGTTGTATCTTGGTCCCCAAGAGCTCATCTCAACAAAATGTTTTCTCTTGCTCCACACTGTCTTGTTTTCTTGCTGCTCGCTGTATCGCTGCAGCTCTCTACAATATTAAATGAGAACAGAGTATCCCTCAGATGACCCTCTATAACATTTCTGGCTGGATTGAGACTCTGGGCTGCAGTACAGCCCCAGATCGATGGATTTTTTTTTTTTTTTTATAGGAGAAGCGGTAACAGTATGGACGACAACTTGAATTGGTTATGTCAGCGCTAACTAATGACATTGAAAACCAATAAAATGACTCTTAGATTGGTTTGGCATTATTAGTCTCATTATTAATTATGTAGACATGACAGCAGCATTAGTGCTAGTATTAACCATCAAAATAAAATGGAATTGTACTCATAAATCTTACTGATGAGGAAAATGTGAATGATTATAGTCATTCTCCAAAGGAAAGGAGAGGAAATGGAGTGAGTGTGGAGTAGGAGTGAGACAGATGTGGAGTAAAGTTTGGGGAAGGATACCAGTATGCTGAAGATTGTGCAAAGGAGGAGTCTGAGCAGAAGGGAGCAGGACTAGGGGTAAAGTCTGGGTCGGTGAGGTTGGGTTCTCCCGCATGTTAGCAGGAATTATGAACCCCAACACCACCATTGAGCCCTGCTGCCTGCATAGTGCTTCCCCCTTCCCTTTGGGACTCTGCCACTGGCCTGATGTCTAATCTTAGAACCACTGTTGTGTTTCACTGTTGTGTGAGGCTGGGGCAAGCACCCTGACCATCTCCCAGGGTGCTTGTGAAAGCCTTAACACCTGTAAAGAGCACAGGGATTGTAAATGGCAGAGATCAATGCAAACTGGGACGAGCATTTGCCAGGAGCAGGCTCTGATTTAGATGCTGCCTGTGGACAGGAGGAAGTAGAAGCGGGCACATCCATCCTGCCCTGCAAGGGAGGGAGTGAGATCCTTGCTCAGCAGAAGAGCTGCCTTTGCTCCTGGGTAGCTGCACCAGCTCCAGCCATAGTAAACTGCTGAGATGAGGCAGTGCAAAGTACCTCCTGCCCTGGAGAAAGGTGGAAGAAGAAGAATAACACCTTGGAGGGATGCGTGGGAATGGCACAGTTTCCTGGGGTGTGCAATTTGCACAGCACTGCTTGTCTGGGGCCACATCTCATTAAATTCTGGGCCTTAATGAACTGAAAAGAATGGATCCCCCAAAGCTTGCCTTTGGGGTCTGTTCTGCTGGCAGCACTGATGTGGGCACATCTGGATGTGAGAGTTCAGGCCTGAAAGGGTTAACTAAGGCTGGCAGTGACTGTCGAGGGTGGGCCATGCTCTGCCCTGTGCTGGCCTTCACATGAGGGTGGTGGGTGTGGGTTGCATCTTGCTCAGCAGTGAGAATAATGGCTCTATTTATAATGCCTTAAATGAAGTGCATGATAATTTAATTTGTACATCCATTAATACTATCTACTGCAGGGTTTGTTCTTAATTACATCACTCTAAATGGAGTTGCAGGCGTATTAACGGGCTCTCGGTCCTGCTGCCAGGCATAGCCATCTCCATCCCACACATGGTTGCTTGGAGAAGGACCTTTCTGTTCCACTAACCCCACTGCCTTGTTTGGATAGGGCTTCTCCCAAGCTGACAATCATTGCCCCAAAATCACCATTCCTCCCTGAAATGGACAGAAGATAATCACAATAGGTATTTCCTTGGCATCAGTGTGGGAGATAGGATGGTGTTGACTCTCTCTGCAGGTCCTGAGGGCAAAGGGCTCCTGTGGGACCTGTAGCCCCACAGCCAAGAGCTACCTCAGCTCCCAAAGTTTTCCAAGGGAAGCTCATCCTGAAAATAGGAACTGGGCATGTAAGTACTTTTGTAGATTGGCCCAGGGTTGACCTGACTATTAGTCAACTGATTGTCTCTGCCATTGGTTCCCATGGGAATGAGTGGGTTAATAAGCATCTATCTTAAGTCCTGTCTCATGGTTTGGTTTACAGCTGAGAAGCCAGCAGTAAAGGTGTCTGTTTGTCATCTGCCTGATGCCCAGACAGCCTTTCGAAGCACACTGGGTTATTTCTACTTAGCCTTCTGACTCTGAAAACTGTCGTTTACCAAACAAAAGGATTCTTTCAAGGAGAGCGCTCTCTTTAGCCCCGAACCGTGCCTCAGTTTGCAGTGCCAGGATGGCAGTAGTGGAAGGCAATCTGAGATCTCCATCTTTGGAGGTTGCTGTGGACCGGAGATCATGCCAGAGCTTCCCACACAGGGTTCTTGCATTCTTTTCAGTGGATTGGCTGGTGTCTGGGAGTGTCTATGGCCCAAGATGGACACTGCAGGCTCCACATTGTTGTCTATTAAAATCTGCTTAAAAATATCAGAGGGTCTTTTAAAAATATTTATTATTTGGAAAATTTAGAGAGTCTAAACTTCTGAAATAGGGAGAGAAGCTATTTGCAGGGATGTATTGTGCTAAAAATGTCTTCACTAGCCACTTCACTGTGCCTTGGTATCTGCAGGAAACTAGGGAAATTACTTGCCTCATTCCAAAGATGTTGGTGAGAAAGTGACTGCTGAAAGGTGCTGGATAAATGTAACTATGCAAGTCCAGGAAAGTCAAGGTTCTTTCCTACAGTTATGTAGCATTTCCCATAGATTCAGATATTATTTGCTGTCGGCATTAGCTATTTCTAATCTTTGAAATGAAGCCAGAATTCTTTAAGAGTCACTGCTGTTTCTGAGCTGATGCTGGCTTTTTTTGCCTGAGGAGCATTTGAAATCTGCCAGAATGCATGTATTGTCGAAAACAGAAATTGAAAACCCTGTACAGGATCTGCTGCCTCTGTGAGTTATGAGCTTTCCCAAGTCATCAGCTCTGCTGATGAGCAAGCCTGCTCTCGTTTTCTGCAAGAGCTGTGGATGGACAGAGGCAAAAGAAATCCTTCTCTCTCCTTCCCCCTCCCACCGCCACCCAAAACTCTCTCTTTGGGTGGAAAGAAGCTTTTGACACAGACACATGCATTCACACACACATGAGCGCATCCATGCCTTCCAGTGACCTGCCTGCTTCTAGCTGTCCCTCCTTCCCAGGGAGCTGGAGCTGCTGAGACACAGAAGTCGGGGAGATCCTGTCCCCTCTCTGCGGCTGTGAGACCAAATGAATAAAGTGAACAAGGTTTTGAAGATCCTTAAGAAGTCATCGAAGAGGAGGAAGAGATGGAGAGAGGAGCTGAGGGTGGAGGAGGAAGGGGAGAGCCGGGAACTCTGTGACCCAGGTGGTTTGTGCCACCTGCACCTCTGTACTGGTGGTAAGGAAACAGGAATGCTCCTGCTCACCTGGAGAAAACATGCCTGTTTGATATCCATTGCTTACATGACAGGAGAGCTTCCCACAGCCAGCCACCGCTGTTGTGCTTTTCAAGGGCTGAAAAATGTTGGTGGGAGAAGTGATGTGAGCAGGGAATGGAACTCCTAGGTCTCCTTTATTAACCTTCCCTTGCTTGTGAGGGTGGCGTTTTGCACATCTTTGGAGCGGGGACAGCAGGGAGTCTTCTTTCCAGTGGGATAGTGTTCCTAAAAGTGCAGGGAGAACATGTAGCTCATAGAGATTTTGTGATGTGTGTTGTTGTATTTAAGCTTGGATGTTGGTTACATGTGTTTGTGCAACAGAAAAGCAATGGGAGATGGACAAATTTAGATTGCTGGTTTTCTTAGGGATGCTTTTGTCTGCAAAAGTGTGCGCACTACGGCCAAGGTTGGTGTGGACCCGTGTCAATTATATCCATCCTTATCTTCAAAGCAAACTGTGCTGTGGCTGTGATATCATTGAAAATGATTCTGGTTTTAGTCTATTTATTAAAGAAAAAACCCAAATTCACAAATGAGAGAAACCCAAAACATGAAAAAGGGGCATTGACAGCATTCACTGACATGTCCCCAGCACGCTTGAACTGTCTGCCGGTGGCTGTGACCCACCACAGTAAAACATGAAAGGCTGTGTGCTTGGCCGTTGGGCGAAGCTTCCTTCATTCTGCATTGCTAGCATCCAAGGGATAGGAAGCACTTACGAAACTACACTTAAGATGAAGCTCGTGTCTAATGTAGGTCACTGTTCTTTTCACTGTCACATTTGATAGTTTGTTGCAGCTTTTGAACATTTTACAGGCTTTTCTTTCTCACCCACCTAATTCTATTGAGCTGCTTTTCTGACCCTGTCCTGGAGAATCTGATGGCTCCACTCTACAGGACTCTGCGTGGCTGGATGGCTTCATTTACAGCTGGAGACCTGGGGCACAGGTCTTGCCCAGGGTTACACAGATTGAAGCAGGGCTGGAAATTGGCCTGAACTTGTGGCCGTGATAAGCAATCCTGGTGATTTTTCTGCTCGTCTTCATCTTGTACTTGAAAAATGCTTTCTGCTAAAAGTCAGTGTTGGAAAGGTGGCTCAAATGGGTGAGTGGCAGAAAGTCAGCAAATTCTGAGGTGAAGGTGGCATGCACAGCTCAGACCATCCCTTTGTACTTTCATGTGTAATGCCATCTTTAAATATGCCATGGCAATCAGGAGATCATACCCTAGCACACTTTGCTGTCTTTCTGTGTGACTTGGGTCAGGCCTAAAGCCACCTAGCCTAGAGGTGGTTTAACTGGGCTGCCCATAACTCAGTGGGATTGAGCAAACTCTTTCTTGGGTCCCTCTGAGGTGTCTCTGCTTCTTTTAGTTATAAGCCATGATGAGAACAAGATATCCTTCCTGACTGGATCCTCTTTGCATGTAGGATTTGATTTGATTTCATCCATTCATTCATTCTGCTTCCAGTTGGCCAGACTTTCTCTTGTCTTACTTCCTCAGGTAGTTCAAGAGTCTGAGATGTGGTTTTGCCACCATTTTGCTAGTGAAATATACTCCAATATTTTTGTTTAAACTTTTGATTGTATTTCTTATATAATCCTTAGTTAGAAATTGATCAGCAGGAAAGGATATGTAAAACTGAAAATACTTAGGTATCCGAAAACTAGCAGGCAGTGGAAAATGTCAGCTAGCCATAAATTGACAATTATTACGGTTGTTAACCCTGTGTGTATTTTACTTTATCTTTTCAATAGGCAGTTGTCAGCTGAGAAAATTCCCACTCAGCCCTGAGCTCTCCTGCTGCCTGGGAAAGTGGTCCCGTTAGGGCTGAGTTTTACATTCAGTCCACATTCTTCTAACCATCTGCTAAGCTTTTGGATGCTGATCTGAGACATTGAGTGCTTTGGTTATTTTTTCATTTGTTTGGTTATCCTTTTTATCAAAAGAATGACACAGATCTTTCAAACCTATAGTTCATGCCGACCTGTATGGACGATACTAGTTAGATGCCTGGGTCCATCTCAGCTGCACATATGGAGTGGACATCTCCCTCTGAGCTATGTGTCCAGGCTGCTTAGCAGAGAAAGGAGAGGAAATGGTGCTTCTCAGCCCAAAATAAATATCTTAGTCCTGTGGGATGAATTATCTGGAGGACTTGTTCCTCTTCGTTGACTATAAGGAAAATATAAGTGACCGGCTAAGATGAAGAGATCTCTTGTGGGCTGACTTCTATGTGTCTTACAGAATTTTTGGGACATGAATGCATGACTATTAAAGAAAGTTTTGGCTTTACTGCCTGCATGTGCATTAGGTGAAGAGCCTCTTTCACAGTCTCTGCTGCTCTGTAACAGTATGTTAGCCTGAGGGTTTGTAAGAAGCTGAACCAATGGCTTTTTTTCCTAAATGTAGGATAGGCAGTGGGTTAATGCCCCTTCCACCATCTAGACAACAGTGTTAGAGATGGATTGCAGAAAAAAAAAGCATCTCTTATGGCAAATGGGGAGAAAAATAGTGCATTCCTGCAGTCAGATTCTCGGCTGGCAGTTATTCCAGCCAGTTATTTCTTCACAATAAAATGTAAATGAATGCAATAATTTATTTTGCAGCCTGGAGGCCTGGTGGTATGAAAAGATAAGAGAGCATTTTCCGTTGTTTATATGGTGGAGGTGGCTCTTCTGTGTCTGCTACCATCTCTCGGATACCTTGGCAGCATCTAAATGTTGCCTTTATTATTAAAAACACATAAATGGGAGTCTAATATCTTAAACAGATTAGCATGGTGTTTACAGAAGCACCAGCCAGCCTCCGCTCCCCGCAGGCTCTCGGCATTCATGTGCTTTCTTCAGGAGCAGCGCACAGAAAGCAGAAATGCCTTCGGCTGGCCAAGAACTGGCAAAAAAGCAGTTTGTGCAAAGACATAAGGCAAGGAGTGATGGGCCTGTAACGTCTGTGGTTGTCACTGGTCAGAGGGATGAGCAGGAGGGATTGGGGGATGCCAGTGAGCTGCTTTTCCAGAGGCCTGAGAGGGGGAGCAAAGGAAGGGTGGAAAACAATAGGACACGATAGTGGTGTTGGGATAATCTCTTATCGCATTTAGGCGTGTTTAATTCGCCTGTCAGTTTTTCACATCTCATGCATTTTTATAAGGATTCCTCTTTGCCTCTTGTTTTATCTTCTTGTAGCTCCTTGGATTTCCCTGTGGACAGTCTCATTGGATTTCTTTGTTTTGCGCCCTCCTCCCCCCATTTCAAAGCAGTGCTGAGTTGCCTGGCTTTGTGGTGTCTAAGCAGAAAGGCACATTCAGCAAAGGGGCTGTTCAGGAAAATCACACATTATGCTCAACAGAGGGAGAAATTTATTACGGGATGGGGGATTGTTAGTGACCTAGACGCACTTGCCGTCTATCATAGCTCTCTGTACTGGACTAGGGCTCTGCATATAAAGCCCCATCCCAATCATGTGTAATGCGACAGGGAATTAAAATTTATACTGAAGGTATTTTTTTTTTCCTCTAGTCCCTCTGAAAGCTAAGATACATTTATTCTTCTGATTTTTTTTCACCTAGTATTGGCTACCTTAGTAATACAGAGCTACTCAACTTCTAGGTTAAATAAATACGTTCAAAGGGACGTTGCTCATCCTTTCAGATCATCTGTGTTAAACTCCTACCCTTTCATTGCTAAGTGATGCCAGACCTAGTTGTTTCATCCTCCCACAAGAAATCCCCCAGGCACATAATTAAAACGAAGCCATCCTTGTAAAGCCACTGGCTGAGCTCACCACAATTGTTCCTGTGTTTCTTGTGTCTTTGAAGTTCATGAGTGCTGGGGCTTGGAGGGATGTGGGGACCCACAGAGATGCAGCCTTGGCAAGCAAAGGAGATCAGGAACTGCAGTGATTGCTGATGGGCTCCTCTCAGAGACAGTCTTGTCCCACCTGATCCCTGGGGTGAAGACAAACATCTTCAGAGAGATGCCTGGCTCATAGTGGGACCACACCAATAGAAGAGTCCAAAACTACATGGCCAGACTGTCCAAAGGGTTTGGATGCTTCAGGTGCCTTTGGGTCTGACAAAACTTGGTAGCCTTTTGGAAATGTCTCATCATCAGGATTTGGGGTCTGGTGCTCTGGATATCCTGAAGAAAAGCTCATTAGGATGCAGTGGGGTGTCCCAGGCCCTGGGCAGGGAAGTAAATGGGAAGACCTGCTGGTGGTGGAGGCCAGGAACAGGAGTCTCCCCCTTGCTTGCTTTTGAGGAGGCACCTATACTTCAAGCTAGCAGAAGAGCAGCTGCCATAAGGCCTGCTGTGTCCCATCAGTGGGGTTGTTTTCACATGGCTTTTATGTGTTTTGTGATGACAATTCAGTTGTGGCAATTTATTGTCTTGAAGGTTTGTCTCCTCCGTTTATATCCCATGGGTCTTGTTGTACAGCAGTAAATCATTGCAAAGCTGATAGTTTAGTTTCCAGCCATAAATTCAGATGCTGGAAAAAGATTTGTGTATTCCTGTGCCTTTCTTCGAATGTGGCTGTTCGTAGAGGTCTTTGTACCCTAAGATGTGATGTTGTTTGCTAAAAGTGATGATAACTAAAATCGTACCTTGAGGAACCTCTAAATAAATGTTTACTTTTTTAATATGGGAATACAGAAGGTGAAGTGATTTAAATAAGGCTGAACATCAGGGAATGGGAAGAGACAGGAAAGGGAAAAAGATCCTTTTGGCAGAGCATCACCATCAGGCTGGGTATATGTGTGCTGCGCTATCTGGTCCCGCTTGTGGCCTGGGGATGGTGCTGGAGTATTGCAAGCATCAGTCAAGTAGCTGAGGTTCAACTTGCTGCAGGTCCTAGGACATCTGAGAACCTGGCACTAGGTGTTCTCTTAGTGGGAGCAGTGTTGCTGGTGGAAAGGGGAAAACCTAAGAGCAGGGAATTAATGTGAGGCTCTGAAGAAGTCAGGGTTAGTAGCATTGAGGCAGGGGTATTTGTAGATAAGGATGCTGAGAGAGGCAACAGGCTGGAGACCCCAATAATCCTCTCTCTGCCTGTGCCCTGTGCTAGTAAGTGTACTGTAAATGAAGCAGTTATTAGCAGTTATATCACAGGATGTAAACTGGTCTATTGAGCTAGAAACAGTTGCCCTTTTGCAGCCTTTTGAAGTCATTTCCCTTGTAGTGACCAGCAGAAGGAGAAAGCTGTGTTTTGTAAGCAGAGCCTGGTGCCCTTTCAAAACCCCAGCATCTCTGATCTCCCTCTTTGCTAACGGGGTTGTGAAGCTGCATTACGTATAGCTTCTCCTGGCCCTCGACTTGGACGTCCTGCAGTGGCTGCAGAAAGGGGATTGCTGACATACACTGGAGATTCAAAGGTGACTAAAAGCACACAAATTATTATGGGATCTCTAACTTCCAGCAAAGACAGTTGCACAGAGGAAGATTTTGATCAAACAGGATCAATCCCTTGTAACCAAACAAATTTTGCTGTGAAGGTATTCTGTTTCATCATTTCCAGCAATTAAACCCTTCTTCATCTGGACTGTTTGGTGCTAGAAATTAATTAGCTGATAATATCCTCTTTAGAATAAAGACAAATGTTTTCATGACTTTGCTGAAGGCTAATATTTGCAAAAAGTACACAAGTAGATGAGTTCCTTAAATCTTTGTAATCTTGCCCCGATAAATATGCTTCCATACTGTTAAGCTTTCCATTAATTTCTGTGTCCCTCTTTCTCACCTTTCATATAATTCTAGAGAGTGGTTAAATCAAAGATGAATGTTTCAGCTTTCAAAGCACTGGAGGGATCAGATTCAAACCAGTCTTTCCATCTTGGCATCGCCTGTAATAAATACCAAAGAAATGGGTACGAGTGAAAATGTGTAATGGGACAGTCTTTTTCTTCAAGAGCAAGTGCCTGAATGCTCATATGGTTAGAGAAGGCTTCCACACCTCACTTGATTATCAAGTAGTTGCAGAAGCTGGGTAGTTTAGTCCTTCTTGCAGCTGGATATTGAATTAATTTGCGGATGAGACAAGCACAGGTGAACTGGAACCCCAACTGCTTGATTTCCTAGGGAAGCAGAGACGTGCTGAATTAACTTCTCAAACTACTCTGCAGTACTTGCTTTGGCAGCTTTTTTGCAGTTGAATAATAAAAACAAGTAAGCAAATCCAGGCAGCGCTGGAGTTCTAGAAAACTCCAGGCACAATATTTCCTCTGATCTATCTGAAACCCCACCTGTAGGATGCATCAACACTGACTTTGGAGGAAAGCATTTTTCCTGCCTGTTCACCTGGTAATGGGACCAATCCATTAATAAGGAAATGCAAGTAGAGAGTGAGAGTTTCAGGCTCCTTGACTATAAAATCCAGCTTTCATATTGTTTTTAGATACCAATATAAAATACAAGGTATAGACTGAATTGTAGCCTTTGTGAAGGGCTGAGTTTGGCATTGCTAGTTAGAGATCAGAAATAAGGATAACAAAATGAATGCTGAAGAGAGTAGACCTAGGAGCTGGAGTTCCCAAAGTTTCCCTTGGATGGCAAAACTAAGTACCTCCCTTAATAGGAAGTATGAAATTGATAGAAAGTGCTTTTCACCACCTGTAAGTGAGATTTCATCCATTTTTAATTCTGCCATCATGATGATAATTACTAAGATTTGGGCATTTCCCAAACAAGTCTCTAGATGATTATGAGTGCAGTCAGTTCTTGGGAGAGGGAGCATTGTCCACTTCTGCGATGGTGTAGCTCTGGGTCTGATAACCATAGGGACTGGCAAATCTGTCAAACAGGCTAAGAAAATCAAGCCTTCTGTGAATGGAAAAATGCTTAAAGTAAGAAAAATTAATAATGAGTTTTCAGATGAATGTATGCATTTAATTAGGTCTGGTCTCAGTTCCTTACTCTACTGTTGGTTCCTGGTCCAACACTGGGCAAGCCACTGATGGGCAAGTTTTCTGCCAGAGTAAACTGGTGTGGCTGTTTTGCAGGCAAGAAATCAATACCAGTTATATGCGGCAGTAGATGTCATTAGGTTTGGTGGTGGACAAGGATAATTTAGCATGATGTTCTGTTAAAACACGGCCAAAACCTTCATCTGTGTCTCCCTAGTAATTTGGACAAGACCAAGGCAAACCCTCTGGATGGTTTTCTAGAAGGCAGACATCTGGTTTTGATTTAAGGAGACCAGAACATGGATAGTGTGCTCTTTGCTAAGTAATTTGTTCTTGTGAGTGAAGCACCTTTACTGCTATTGTTTCAGAAAAGGAATCTGTCTGCAACAGTTTAAAATGGAGAGACCTGCACTTCTCTTGTCCCACTCTGTCTCCTCTACTCAAATCGCACTCGCTGTGAAACAGGAACATTTGTACAATGCAGGCAAAATGAGCCATCAGATGAGGTCTATATGAGCAACCACAATATTGGTGTAGTGTTTAATGATAATAATAAATTTCAATGTTGTGGGTCCTTATGACCTCTTGAACACTCTGCTATTGATGAATAATTGTATAACTTTGAACTTTCAATCTTTTGCTTAAAAAACAAAATTTTTTACTGGGTGCTAAACATCAGTAACAGCAATTCTACCAGCACAAATATGCTACTTACATTTCCTAGCAGAAGCAGTACTGATTCTGCATGATTATTTTAAATTTCTCAGTGTAACTTGTCTAAAGTGAGACTGTTTAATTCCAAAGCTAAGCTGCATGTTGTAGTCACCACATCTTTCCATCATCCTTTTTGGGGCTGGGAAGACTGATGGTGCTCTGTAAGTAAGAGTTAAGAGCTGTGTGTTATCCTTTAACTGTGCTCACAGTAAAAGACTGGCATTTAAACTGGGTAACTAGAACCTGCTTAAAAGGGAAGTGACTTTTGGCCTTTGGCATACTAACTGGCTTGGGCTGTTACTGGCTAATTGCCTCATTAGCACAACCAGGATGTAAAATACAGTGAGAAGACTGTTGGGACTACCTACATGAAGGCATGATGTGACTCTTCTCTAGGCCAGCATCTGCTGTCAGCGTTTGCAAAAGGCTTTTATTCTTCTAAGTAAATTGGCAGTCAGAGCACGTGGCAATACAGCACATGGAGATAAGACTATTTTAATTTCTTGCTTCAGGAGTCTCAGCTGTCTCCTTGGAAAGACTGATGCCTTGTCCATGGATTTGCAGATTGAGCAAACATACTGTACCGTTTAATTATTAAAGAACAGCTTCAGCATTTCCTAGCAAAATGAACTATGATCTTGGGCTGAATCACAGCAACAGTGTTCCACCTGCAAGACCCCACTACTTACCATGGGCAATAGGCAGTACCACTTTGGTCGCTGCTCTTTGGGATAACATAGCTCTCATAACACAATTTCCAAACATTTTCTTGCAGTTAAATAGCTGCTGTTATTTACTACTATTGCAGCAGCATTTCCAAGTAGGGACCTGGTTTCTCTTACACTCTGTGTTGTGCAGAAGCAGGAAAAAAGGCTGAGCATCAAGCACCTGAGCTTTTGGTTTGCTGTGGACGCTGATAAAACTGCAGCATCACCACTGAAGTAGTACCAGAGAAAAATATAAGAATACTTTTACACATGAATTGTCAAGATGTTCTTGTCAGGTGATAAAAAAATCATTGTAGGAGGAGATGTCTAAGTAATACTGATAGGGCTGAAGTTGGAAGCTCGAAAAAGGAACATAGATGTGAAAGTTTAAATTAGCTGCCACCTTAGCTTTGGGACATAATCAAAATGCCATTCACTCACTTGAACTGTAGAAAAGTGCCCATAAAATCCTACACATTTAGCCTTCCTGCCAATCTGGGGTGTGAATTATGGAGAGGACAACTAGGAGGACATCACCAGCAAATAGCTTTACAGCTTTCACCCCTAGTCTTTGCTCATCCTTAAACTGTCTTCCTTGAATTGTAGTCTCAGTCTAATCTGGATACAGACCATTAGCATCTCAGTGGTTTGGGTTGGAGGTGCAGTCCCCATGACAGTTACTTTTGAAACTGTGGGATCGTGGTGGTTATACATGGCTGCATTCATGGTCTCAGCTAATTTGATGGCGATAACTGGGCATTTATCCATAGAGCCTCTTGGTTTCTTTCAGCGGATGCTACAGAGGGTTTAGGGTCTGGAGAAGTTCTAATTCAGGGAAATAAATTGCATATAGCTGAAAATTAAACTTGGCATTTCTCATGTCATGGCCTTCTGTGAACCTGGTGAGTTTGTAAAAAGTTGCACAGGTTGTTCAGAGCATGTGTCAGAAAAGTCACCTGTGGATGCAGAAAATAAGAAGGGCTTTCAAAATATTGAGGGTGAAGGTTAATGACTGAAGCCTGTTTGTCTACTTAGCTGAATACAGTTTCATGACAGACTGTCACCTTCATAAGTTACTGTCAGGGTAATTAAACCTAATAGTGCCACATCAAACTTCCTCCCTGATGTTACTCCCTTGGAAGCTGTGGCATTGCACAGGGGAAGGCTGTAGCCATGCTAATTAGGACCAGGCAAGGTACTTGTAAAGCATAATTTAGACCATTTCCTTTTGGGAATTGTCTACTAATTGAGCATGGTTTCAATGAAACTATTCATCATTCACGCTGTCACCGGGCTCGTTTATTAAGGGTAATCAGTTAGAGCAGTACAGGTGTCAGTGTGGGCAGAGCATCTTCTCCCACACCTTTGTTACTGACAGCATCAACAGATGAGGAGAAACAAGCTCTGCTTGCCTTTGCCAAGCTGTCAATTTGACCCCCTGCCCTGAACTAACAGCATTTGTTAGCAGCATATTTGATTTAACAGGCACCAAGAGACTATAAACTTGGAGCCTGGATCTGTTCAGTCGCTTTTGGGAGAGGGTGAGCACCTTCTGGCTGCCCTGGTGCCTCTGTATCCCTGCAGAGGATACAGATGTTCCTGCAGGAATTCATGCATCAGGCAGGAGAGTTTTATTGCTAACACACAGCATCCCATGGGGCTTATGGGATGTCAGATTTTTATAGATCAGCTCATCCTGAGTTTGGTTCCAGGCATTACTGTATTGGATTTGTTGTTTCAGCATTGATCTGACTTGCTTATCTAAGGCAGACTTTTTGTGTCTGAATACTTTAATGCTACAATTGGCACATTATTTGCTTCTGTGGCTCTTGCAGAACTTCCAGATTCTTAGGGGGAGATCTGTTGCCTGCTAATTGCAATGGCTCATCTTAACACACACTATGGCATGACTGTTTCTGAGATACCTTCAGTCTGTTTGATATATTTTTACTGGGCAGAGTTATCCAACAAAATCTGTTTACCAAGGGCAAGATTTTAGTGAAGTCTTGTAGTAAGAAGGCAGGTTGTTTCATACCTTTTGCTACTATCACCTGAAATTATTCCAATGAGAAGTTACTCTTATGCTATTCATAGGGCAAAACCATCTGTAATGAACTTTGCTTTTTTTTTTTACATGTAAGGAATACATTGGTTAGCCACTTTAATGTAGTCTTATCTATAGTGATTATAAAAAGCCTGTTAGCCAAGTATCTGGTAATATCTGATTTTACTTTTTGCAGACAATGTGCAAATATGAAATGAAAAGAAGAATAAAAACAAAAAAAGGCTACCTTCCCATAGAAATCTGCAGTTTTCTTCCCAGAACCTATTTTATGGGTCTGCCTGCTGACTGTACTTAAAGTCGTACAGAATTGAAACACATATAAAGTAAGCTTGGAATAACCTTTAAACTAGTGAAAAGAAGATGAAAATAATCTGAACAAATTCACAAAGGCAGTATTATCAGTATTTGTAACACTAATGTATCCAACCATAACTGTGCCTGTTAGTAAGGAAATACTGCCTTTTAAAATACATTTTAGTACAGTGTGTAATTTTCAGGATCTGTATTAGACACATGGGATTTTGCATTATTATTCCTGAGGAGGAAAACAAACTGTATGGCAACTTCAAGGAAAAAAAAAAAATTAATGTGAGCTCTACTTTGAATAGTTTCTACTCCTTTAATTTTGTTCTGTTACACACTTTTAGAAGTTCACATTAATAGACAACTGTTTTCTTTGTTACCGTTTCTCCACAGTTTGCTGTTATAGAAAAAGTGTAATCATTGCCAGACAGATAAACGGAGCAGTACATTCATATATTCTGAATACTGTATATTCATTAATCACATGGTGTTTTGCTTTATTGTTCTGAAACTTGGTGTATATCTATTTTCATTATCCTCTTGCATTATTTGCAATGTATTCTATGGCTTGGCAGAGCCATTTCAAATACCAGACATGATAAATGGTAATAGATTTCCCATTATACAAATACTTTTTTATCCTCTTAGTTTAATGGCTGCATTTCTCACTCCTCCTATTGTGCACTCTTGATGACCAGTGTCCCCACAGTCATTTCCTTAGCTGAAATGAGGATTAGATTTATATGTGGGAGAGCTGAAAACACACTTGTTTCAGTATCAAAGAGAAACAGCTGTGTTTTGTTTGCGACTGGAATTTCCTCTGAGGTAAAACCAATTGTCTTGGGACACCCAGGCAATTCCCTGGCTAAAGAAGTTCTCTGAGCCTCTCTGAGGAGGGTAAATTAGATCTTAATATTCAGTTATGTCTGAATGTGCTTAAATCCCAGTGACGAACCTAGAGAGAGGACGAAATGGCATAGTTCCTCTTTTCTTATGAGTAGACTTCAGAATCATGAAAGCAGGCAAAATCTGGTGCAAAATGATATTTTGACTGGGAAAACTTTATAAATTCCTCCACTATGGCTCCAGCAGAATTAATTGGAGATCCATGTGCTCAGTAGAGGTGAGAGAAGAAAAAGCAACCTGGACATAGTAAGCAACTGTGCATGGGGAGCTGTGGATCAGCTCTCTGTCTGTCTCAAATGGGACATCTGGGGCTCTGTGTGATCCGAGCAGCCCACTTGGGCTCTTGCAGCCATGGCAGAAGCAGAAGGAGAAGAAGCCCTGTTGCCTGGCCTTATCCCCCAACCCATCCTCAGTCCCACGTGCATGTTTCTTATGCAATGCAAACATGCTCAGGCTTTTCATCTTCTGTACAAGGCTTTAAATACATACATTATGTTTAAATTTATCAATACTTAATATACATGTGCACCTGTCATTGCTTTAAACTCCATATCTTAATGAAAACAAGATGGAATCAAGAAGAAAATACCTCGTGCTGTTATGTAAAGATTGGTCTCCAAAGTACTTGGGGGTTTATTGAGGTTCAAGGGTCTGTAATTGGAATTCTTGAATTTGAAATTCAGTGTTAGCTCCTCTGGGATTGCCGTTTGTGCTGTGCCACTAACATTGCCATGCGTTCAAAGCAGCTTTTTTCTAGCCCTTTCCTTGCTGGAAAGCTTTCTGGGTCAGTCTGTGTTATGTTTTCCTTTGATTCCAAATTTACACCTTTTGAGGCTGAATTATCAACCTGTGCATGTGTCTTTCTAGCCTAGAAGGTGGGAGGGTGACCCTGGTAAGTAAGTGCAAAGACTCAGTGGCTGGGCATCACTGGGACCAGGCATGAGAGGTGAATTATTGTGTCATGTCTCTAAGGTTCCTCCTGAAAAGATGCAGTGTGTTGCTGTCTGCAGCAGTTGGTCTGTGGAAACCATTCACAACCTCTCAAGTCATCTGTGGGATCAGCAGAAATTTTGGCTAAAAAAAGGGCTCAGAGATTTTGTGTTGGCAATCTCCCTAATGTCCATCTACTGAGAACAGCCTTTAGCTCTCAGGTATTAACTTAGTAATGGGGCTTTCTTCTATAAATCCAGAGTATTCTCATGGGTTCCTGAAGGTGCCTTTGAGATTCCCTGGGACCATAGTAAGAAGTGGCCCAACCCACACAGACTCTCTGGTGGTGTGGCTGGGAAGAAAAAACTCTACTTTTTCCAGCAACATGAGCTCCTGGTGACAGTTTGTATGGGGCTGATTTCTTGTGGCGACCCTAGAGTGTCCTGCCAAGAGTGAGGCATCCGTTTTGCCTTCCCCTACATTCCGTGGTAATTCTGCCCCAAAGAAGCTTGGTATTTTCTATTACTCAGTAACTCCTGCCAAGAACCAGACGTATCCTGAGTTGCTGCCTGAGGCTGCATGCTGTCCTCTGCTGTACACAACAACCTATAAAAACATAATTTCTCCAGCAGTTTTGAAGGTGCAGCCCTAAACTGCCCCAGGGCTGCTCCACCAGGATGATGCATCATCCCACTTCTGCAAGTAGGAGGTGGGACTCAGGACACATCAGGCATGTTGTTTGGGGAGCTGACGTTCAACAGGTGGTTTGTGTGTCCCTGGGATGGTGGCTTTGCTCTCAGGTCCATAGGACATTGTTGACAATTTCTGCAGACACAGGAAGTTCTTTTGCAGCAAAGTTTCCTCAGCAGGACTTGCGCTGCCGGGGCTGTTACCAGCACACAGCCCCATGACACGTGCACTAGTGCTGGGTTTCTGGTGAACTGGTGTCATAAGATCAAAAGCTTTTATCTCCTTTGCTCTGTAAATTCTGGATTAACTTTCTGGTGAAGTGCAAGCATGCACCCATATGTGCTAAGGAATAATGTTACTTTGCAAATTAATATGTTAATGTAGTATGAGATTCCCAGCTCTTCACAGCAGGAGACTGGTGATAGGTTTATAAACATCAGTGAGTGATTTTATTCATCTGGACAAGATAAGACAAAGCAGCCCCACACAGAAAGTACTGAAAAGGGTCTGTGCCCCCTCTAGCTCTTTGCCATCCTCCCCCCAAACTCTTCCCTCTCACTCCTTCTGCAAGACTCCATTTCACAGTAATCATAAATGAATTTCGAGGCGGCAGCCCCTTGCAGAGCCAGGCAGGGGTGCAGAGGGAGAAGCGGCACAGAGCCATGTGAGCGGAGCGCGGGCGGCTGCGGTCAGGGAAGATGTTCGCTGTGTCGCTCAAGTGCCGGCTTGGGGTGGTGAGACGGAGGAATAAAGGTACGATGAGAGCAGAGCAGCTCGCTCCTGCCTGTGAGAGGGATTTGGAGGGGACTCACTTGAATGTTTACTTTTCCTTTAGCTGGGCAGGAGGAAAAAAGCTATGTGGTCTGTGATTGATCTTCAATATGCGTTGGCGGCGAGGCGGGGAGTAGGATTATTTTACTTTCTTGCATGTCAGATATTTTTTACAGGTCAGATCTTTTTTTTTCTTTCCTCCTGTTGACTCTCTGCATTTTCATTCTTTCTGTCTGCCGTGGTTATCATTGCAGTAAAGTAGATTTTGGTGAGCCTCGGAATCTTGTAAGGTTTCCCTCCTCCCATGCAGGAGCTTGTTACTTTGCAGGAGAGGCACTTGGGTGTTTGCCAGAGTCCACCAGACTGTTTGGGAATCCTGACGTCTGTCCCTCCTCACCCTCCTTCCCAGGAGGGGAGTGGGTTGAAAGGATGAGAAACCTGGGAGGTATAATGGGGAGAAAATCAACTTTGAGAAGATTTGAGGAGCTATAATATTTTAAGTATATCTCAGAGTCACTTAATCTGAGACAGGACAGAGTTTCTGTTCCCACAGTCCTGTGGTGTTGCATGTGATGAGAAGTAAAGGTTGTTTTATGACAGATTGTGATCCCGGAGTCCCTTGCACCCAGTTTAGTTGTGTGTTAGATAGTCTCTGAACTTCCATGGTGGAGGCTGCTGTGGCTGCAGAGCTCTGGCTCACAGGGTGCTTTGCAGCAAGTGCTCAGTCCTGTTCCCATTGCCTTTGATTTCTGAAAGGTTTGCATTTTAATGGGGCCTGGAGCCTTTGCTAACCACTGGGATCTCCACTGTGGTGCGTGAGCCCTTGCTGCTGGCAGCACTCCTGCAGCGGATCAAAGCCCTTTGGCGTAAAGGAAGACGACCTGCATTTTTATAAAGAGCAACAGCTTTTAAGGGCTCAGTGTAACTTGGATTTTATTGATTTCAGGCTTACTGAATGCATAAACTCAGCCGTTAGCCTCCCTTATGGGTAGTGATACTTACTGGTGCGGGGATCTGACACGTGGCAACTCTGTTGGGACACCAGCAGGTTGGAAGGTTTGGTAGCAAAGGCAAGGGCCTGAATGCAATGCATGTGTTTCTGAGGCAGGCTAGACCTTAAGTCTGCGGTGCAGTTCCTGTGCGTGACTTCCCGGTAAGCTCCTGTCCAGATGGAAAAAGGTGACAAGTGGTGTCTCAGGGGTCCATACTGGGACCAGTGTTGTTTAATATCTTCATTAATGATATTGACAGTGGCATTGATTGCACCCTCAGCAAGTCTGCTGATGACACCAAGCTGGGTGGTGCAGTTGATATGCCAGAGGGACGGGATGCCGTCCAGAAGGACCTGGACAGACTGGAAAGGTGGGCCCAGGTGAACCTCATGAGGTTCAACAAGGCAAAGTGCAGGGTTCTGCACCTGGGCTGGGGCAACCAGCATTATCAGTATAGTCTGGGAGAGGACATGCTAGAGAGCAGCCCTGTGGGAAAAGATGGGGGTATTAGTAGATTAAAAGCTGGATATGAGCCACTAATGCGCAATGGCAGCCCAGAAGGCCAATCACATCCTGGGCTGTACAGGGCCAGCATATCAAGAGAGGGGATTCTGCCCCTGTACTCTGCCCTAGTGAGACCTCACCTGGAGTACTGTGTCCAGCCTTGGAGCCCCCAGCACAAGAAGGACGTGGACCTGTTGGAGCATGTCCAGAGGAGAGCCACGAAAACGATCAGAGGGCTGGAGAATCTCTCCTGTGAAGACAGGCTGAGAGAGTTGGGGCTGTTCAGCCTGGAGAAGAGAAGGCTTCTGGGGGACCTTATAACAACCTTCTAATACCTGAAAGGGGCCTATAAGAAGGTAGAAGGAGATCTGTTCTCAAGGGTCTGTAGTAACAGGACAAGGGGTAATAGTTTTAAGATAGAAAAGTATAGATTTAGGTTAGACATTAGGAAGAAGCTCCTTAACATGAGGATGGTTGAGCACTGGAACAGGTTGTCCAGCGTGGTAGTGGAAGCCCCATCCCTGGAGTAATTCAAGGTCAGGCTCTGAGCAGCCTGACCTAGTTAGAGATGTCCCTGCTTATTGTAGAGGAGTTGGACTAGATGGCCTTTAGAGGTCCTTTCCAACCCAATATGTTCTATAATTCTATGATTCCAAGTAAAAACGTATTTGCTCAGAGCAAGGTTGCAATTGTATGGGACAGACCTGTGTATAGAGCAGGAGCCTTAGCCTGAGGACTGTTACGCTTGACATCGGTTTTCCTCCGGTGGGTGCACAGGCAGTGCCAGGCACACGGGCACCAGCAAGATGGTCTCAGTGCTCTTTGCTGCACACAAGGGCATGTCCTCCTAGGCTCACTGTCCTGCTATGGCAGCCTTGGGGCTGAGCTTATTTCATATGTATGAAATTGTATTTGGTATCATTTGCCTTTGACAGTTTATGTTGATGCTTCTTTGTTTCTTCTCCTCCCTGGCTGGAGGCTTCATGGGCTTCTCTCTGCACTGGAATGAGTTTCATGTTTTCAAACAGGGTGGCACAGGCAGGATTTCCTACTTCTAGAGTGAACTGGGAAGTGCTTGGATCAAACACATCCCCAGGGTCCTTTTTAGTAGGGAGATGCCAGGAGAGTTTGGTGCCCTGATAGTTTTTCCAGTTCTTTTTGCCTGGAATGCTTTTTTCTCAAGCATCCTAAAGGAATTGGCAATAGTGTTGTAACGTAAGAGGGTTCTTTTTCTTGTGCAAAGTTAGGAAAGACTGTTCTGACATAGGGTGTGCATTTGTGCCTACAAAACACCATGGAAATACATCCTGAGATTGTGACCGTTAAAAAAGTGTTATCCCTGTACTACCTGATAAAGTTGAAATATTTAGAATTGACTTAAATCACCTGCATTTCTTAGTGACATATTTAAATGAGAAAATTGCTAATCCAATGCTAAATTGTACTGCTTTGATCAAGGATTAAACTGAGCTGGAATTGGTTTTTGGGACTAGAGCTCTAAGATGAACAGCCAGAGAGAGACGTTGTTACTTGTCTTCTATATTTTGGGACAGCTGATGTTTAAAATACATCCCCAAAAGACTGAGCAAAAATAAATGATGCCTCAGCACTACTGCTACTGGAAGGAGCCCATCATGACTGGGCAGCAACCAAGAATGGGAACTGGTATGAATTATGCTAGCAATTAATGAACTCTGCTGCATTTCCCATCTGTAAACACTCAAAAACTAACTAGCTATCTGTTGCATCCTAGGAGGTGGTAAAAATTATTTGGCACTAAAAATCCCCACCACCTTTGTTTCAAAGAGAGAACGGAAGACACAGCAAAGGGGTCTGCAGAGGGATGCGTGAAAGAGTGGCAGATACCCCAGCCCAGGTACCTGTCAGTCCTCTGGTCCAGGCATTTATGTGACCCAGTGTCCCAGAAACATGTGCTCTGCCTGGCTCTGCAGCTGGACGCTTGCGAGGGCAGATGTCCCTTCTGCTCCAAATTGATTGTAATTTTACTGTAAGGTCATGTGTTCAAATCTCTGCTACGGTGGCTGCTGATAGTTTTATGTAGTTTTAAATTTAAACATCCTCATGGAAATGAGGATTGATCTCCCCATACTAATGGCTACTCTCTGCTTCACAACAGACACCTTCCCACAAGCTGGAACTTCTTAGGCAAGCCTTCCCCCCAACTCTCTGCTTTCTGCTGGATTTTCTTTTCCTTCCCTCAAACCCTGGTGGCTCCTCCCCAGCTAATTCCTTCACTTCAGAGAGAAATTCTTGCTGTCAGTCCTCTTGGATTCCTGCTTTCCTTCTCTCACTGAGCCCTTGAGCTGTTCCAGGCACGGGGAAGATTCACAGTTAATCTGGCAGGCATTCAATCAGTGGGCCGGGGCAGGCAGCACTTCCGTGCCCGCAGCTCAGCAGCTGGCTTTGGCCAACACTGGCTCATACAGTTGTAGAGCTCCTCACTCCTCTTCAAGGTCCCTTGATTCTCTGCGGAAGGTGTTACTGAAAACCTCAAGGAAGAAACAGTTGCTTGTCCAATACAGTAATTAAACTTTCCTCAGTATTAGTGCGTTTTCCCACTGGAAAGCTAAACAACATTAGCAACTGCTATGGAAGTCACAGCAAATGTCTGTTTGAAGGGTGGTTGCCCACCATGTCTGTGTTACTGCCATACATCCCGCTGCTTCACTGCAAGCCCCCAGTTACTGTATTTTATAAATAAGTAAACACAAGTGGTGGAGATCTTAAATCATTAACCAGATACATGTGTTGGCCTGAAAATAGCAAATGAGGCAATTTAAAGGTGCCCTCGCTGTTTCTTCTGCTTTCAAAAGCCTGCAGCCCAAGGGAGGAGATGCTCTGCAAGGGCTGGTGAGATCAGGGGCTGCCAAAGCCACTAGCAGTGCAAGCCTGGACCTGGGCCTGGACCCCACTGCTGTGGTAGAAGAAAAAACAGTTACTTGGTTTGAGATGCTCAATCTTAAAACATGTTTATTTTGTCCACTCTAATTCCTCCCAGTGTGTGGTGTGAATGATGTGAGAGTAATAAAATAATTTTGCTGTTCCTTTGTCAAAAGCTGTCATTTGGAACATGCCAGGCATCAAAATTTGTCAAAGAAAATATATGCTCTCCTTTCATTTTACTTACCTCACTGTTTTTCAGCCTTTTAAACTTCACTGAGTCATGTTTACTAACTTCTCTTTTGGTTGTTTTTTTTTTGGTGGTTGTTGTTGTTTTTGTTGGTTTGGTTTTTTTTGTTTTTAAACTAGATCCTTCCTTTTACTTTTTGTTCTTTCTCTATTCTGTTTGAATGGAAACTGAGAAAATAAGCAAAGAAAAAACACCTCTGAAAGCCCCAGAAACAAACTAGAAATGTGTTCAGAAAAGCTGTCAAATAGTATGAGACTTGCAATAAAATTACCAGTTTTAGCACAGCAGCTTTTATACTGAGATCCATGTTTTCAAAGATACCGCATTTGTGTGCATAGGCATCCTGACTTGTCCTTTACATAGAAATTACTATGTCCTGCTTGGTGGAGAGAGATGTTTGGTTGTATTTCCATGTTTTTGTTGTCAATGGTGTCATGGAAAAGACCTGACTCCTCTTGAGCACTAATGTTGACTTTATACTCATCTTTGTCTCAGCCCATTCTGCCCTCCAGGTCTCTCATAACTCACCTCAGGCACAACCTCCCTCTGTCCTTGGGCAATCGGGTTTTTTTATTGATCCTGTGTTGTGCATGATTGGCAGCCTTGCAAATCAAAGACAGAACTTGACAGGAGGACAAAGGAGGGCATAGAGGCCGTGCTGATAAAGTTGGGACCATTTGCCTCCAGTTGATGGGTGCCCTGCGAAGGGATGCAGTGCTGCAGCAGCGGGCAGCCTGGACAGTGGAATCAAGCCCTTCAAAAGCAATCTTGAGGAGTAATGTTAATAGTACTGACTGTAGCCTGGTCATAAATTTGTTCTTACGCTTCTCTTTTGCTGACTTAGAAATATGAATGGGGCATGGTGTGCGGGAGGTCATTTGCTGCTATATTGCTGGGAGGTTTGAAAGACATAGATCCTGTTATCAGTCAAGGCTTGTTTAAGTGGATGGATTTACCCACTGGATGCAGGGCCCTAAACATCACCCTCTGCCCTATGTGTCCCCTGGCACAAGGGCATGTCAGGGTGATGCAGGAGCAGCCCCTCAGGCTGGAAAGTGCTGCTGATTTGCATCTTTGGCTTGCAAGCTCAGCCAGGCATTTTTGGAGAATGAAGATTATTTTTTTTGACTCAGATGACATTTAATCTGCTTTATCATACAGAGAAGAATCAGACCTTGAATTTGGAAAGCTGTAGAAGGCCTATGAGGTCACTGCTGGCCAATGTGCAGAGTGTGTGAGAGAAAGAAATGCAAATTCAGATCATAGTATAGTTTGACAACTGCCATTTAACTATTTTTTAAATAAAACCTTGTTTGCCAAAGCTTAGAAGATGCCGTGAGCTCAGGGTCAATATAAATATTGTTTAAAATATCTTTTTGCAATGGACATCTTTCTGCTTATAAGGTGTGTCTGAAAGTTCCCTTGTTTCCTTTGTATACATGTCACCAGAAAGGATTTGGATGTTAAAATTGTGGTTCTAAAGAAAGGGTTTTTTGCCTATTTAGTAATTGAGATACTTTCCTCCTGACTCCATTCCTTGCATACATCAGTGATTCTAAGTCAGTGAATAACACAAAGCAGCCTGGAAGCCAGCATTTAAAATGGGTGAGGAAATACCTTGATCTCCTATTCCCATTTGCCTGTAGAGCTTTTTATCTGTAGCATCTCTTCCCTCGTGTACACGCATCTGACTTTGCTTACTCACGAGGATGTGCCAAATCACACTTCTTCATTTATTTTGGAACTGACAGGGGATCTGCAGTAGGTCTGTCTGGAGGCTAATCTGCTCCTGTGCCCCAGGGCTATGTCAAGGAAATTCATGAGGGTTTTAACTCTATTAGCTTCTTGCTTGCTCTGCTCTCTGTGTGTCAGGAAGTACTTTTGTTTTAATTGCAAAAAATCCACCCAAATTTGACAGAACTGCAAGTCTAACATCACACCATGGGCACCCCTAGTAAATTTTATATTATGATGTTTTCCCTCCTTGTGAAAGTCTTAAAATTCAGGGCTCCCACCAGGCTGCTCTGTGCTTCAAGTGTGACATCTGAAACAACTAGACAAAATTATATCCCCATGTCAGTATAAATGCATTTTTTTTCCTTAACTGCTTTATGCTATATTCACCTACAAAAATATTAACAAAAAAATAAATCTAAAAATCAGGTGTGAGAAAGGCAGGAACTCGGGTTATCTACAGACTGATGTTAATAGTATGTAATGTTTCATATCCTTGCTGGCAGACCTCAGCTTTCTATCCTGTCTCAATATAAATACCAGGTAAGAAACTAGGTTTCATACCTTGATGGAATTACTTTGAATGGTTATTGATAAAATGAAACGGCTTTATTAACTAACAAAATATATTAACAGTATATTGCCAAAGAGTAAGAGGACAAAAATAATGTGAAGCAAGGCTTCAGCATTGTAGCTCTGGTGGAGTCCTGCCTGAGGTGATAACAAGGCTACATATTAGCAAGGTATAAAGGTCTGTATTTTAATTGATATTTTTATGATCTGGCCCCAAAACAGATGTTTTATGAGTTAAAGATACAAACAGAAAGCTAAATAACATTGGTTCTTGCTGTAGGCTAAAATTAGGGGATATTTTTCAGTTAGTTCCAACAAATCTGCTGGTCACCAGCTGCTCTCCTAATGCAACAATTGGCTAATAACAAAAACTGCTTCTCTAGCTTTCCACTCTCCCCCTGACATGTTATGCCAGTTCATTTAGCTTGGGTAAAAGGAGTGATCTGTCTCCTTGCAGAGCTTGTTGAGGTGGGATCTGGACAGGATCCTTCTGTTTGCTTTGGTTACTGTTGTATGAGCTAGTTCCATCCCACTGTACTCAGGGGAAAGAAAATAGCACCATGTGCCTCATCCTTGGGTCTAGGCCCTTGAAAAATTTTTTTAACTCCACTGTTTTCTTTTAACAAGGCTTTATAAAACCTTTTCTCTAAACATGCCATGTTGTGGGTTTGAGGCTCAGTGGGTTTGATGTGCTGCAGTTGGGGTTGTGTCCTTGCCCAGGCTGGCAGCCCAGTGCTGAACTTTACTCCTCTTCTTGGCTTCACTCAGATCCTGAGGGTTATTGTAACCTATTTTTTTGTAAGCGATTTCCTTCTCTCTTCCTCTTGCTCTTTTTGCTTTATGGAGTACAGCCACATTAATCACATAAAGCTGTGGAAATCAACAGCAGTGTGTAATTCAGGGCTTGATAACTGTTAGTGAGAGGGCACAGGGGAAAGGTTGTGCTCCTTACAAAATCGCCATGTGATTTATCAATCCCCAAGACATCTGTCTGCATTTCCTTTTTACAATCGATTTCAGGAAACACAAAACCAAAGGGAAACTAACTGCCTTTTCAAATAAATGGTCTATCTTCACAACCAATACGCCCCTTCTCATCCCAGTGCATTGGACCGTAGAGGAACAGTCATGAGATAATGTTTCCTCCTCATGCACACTCTTTTTTCCACTGAGAAAACATGCCTGAACAGAAAACAAATGCTTTGGACACTTGTCCAGAATCTTGCAGCGCCTTGGTTTGTACTATTGCTATTGTGGTGACTGTGCTGCCTCAGATCAGCATCCATTGTGGTGGGGCCAAACACCAAATGAAAGAGTTAAAGTGATTAAAAACCAACACTTGCTGAGATATCTGTATGTGAGCATAATTTTCACCAAAGTACCTCAGCCTAATAATGATTTTACCAGAGGCTGAGCTTTTCCTATGAGGAGATGTAGCCTTTTCTCTGCTGAATGGCATGTAACCAAGAGGGGAGTATCATTTATATTATAATTATAATATATATTTTATATAATTATATATATATAAATTATATAATATTTATAAACATTAATGAGGTCACCCCTCAGTCTCCTCCAAGCTAAAGAGACCCAGCTCCCTCAGCCTGCCCTCATGAGGGAGATGAGGACAGGCTCCCTTAACCATCTTTGTTGCTCTGCACTGGACTCTCTCAAGCAGTCCCCTGTCCTTTTTGAACTGAGGGCCCAGAACTGGACACAATATTCCAGATGCGGTCTCACCAGGGCAGAGTAGAGAGGGAGGAGAACCTCTCTTGACCACACACCCTGTCATTGGCTTTCTTGGCCACAAGGGCACATTGCTGGCTCATGGTCATCCTGCTGTCCATCAGCACCCCCAGGTCCCTTTCCCCTATGCTGCTCTCCCACAAGTCAATCCCATAAAATAAAAAGGGATAAAACAATCCCTTTTTTCAGTCAAATGCTTTGCGCATAACTCTTGGGTTTTTTCCCCCCTCTGTGCTTGCTTGTATCTTGTTTTGCTTAAAGTATGTTTTCATATCTGTATAAGCTTTAGGAAATTAGGAATGCAAATGATACACGCGGCAGTGAGAAAGGCAGAGTCTTTTCTACCCATCTAATTTCTTCTCAGGTCTATTGCAACGCATGTGAGTGGTCCAAGAAGCGGAGGTAGTTTGGAGATTTTTAGTTAAAATGGAGAGTCAGAACCCAGAGATCCACAGGATCCATAGAGTTTTGACGTACCTGCCATTAGAAACTCATTCGTGAGTCCAGGATGAGTTTTCTAACCACAGTCAGACTAAAGAGAAAGATATATTTCCCGGAGAAATAGGCAATAACTGAGTGGTCAGGACATTCACATGAGCAGAGAGATCCCAGCTCAGATCCCTCATGTGCCTGATTTAGATCTGGGTCTGAAATAGGCATCTCAAGTTATTTTAGGTTATCAGCTATGATATGTACAACCTCTGTATGATCACAGAAAAAAAGAATTCCATTTTTGCAAGACAAAAAAATACTTCTCCACTCAGATCTGCTGCCAGTGCAATGAGAACTACACATAGGGATAGGAATCTGATAACACAGCTCTCTCTTCCTGAAGTAATTCTTCTTCTGCCTGTAAGTAAGGGCTCCAGGGCTGAGCATGGGCTTATCCAGTATTTTTCAGTGATCTCAGCTGCAAAATAAAATAGTGGTCAGTCAGTTTACTCACCAGCCACTGTCCCCATATATTAGCAACACTTGTGGTCTTATATCCCAGAGATATCAGCAAGATCTTTTCTTTGACAAAATCATCCCAGATTGGTAAAGCAGGAAGAAAGAACTGGTTCATGTTTCTATGATATGTAGCTGAACATTCATAAAAATGAGACATTTTCAGAAAGCAAGGAATTTAAATAGTAGTAATACACTGCCTGTGTTCCTCCTCTAAAGCAGCATTGCTTCCCTGAGCTGTTAATTTCTTATTCATTTTCTTTCTTGGAATCTATTCTCCTGTTTTCTGATGAACTCCCTTCCTGCCCTGGAAAGAGCTATTGCTTACAGTTTTGTCTTCAAGCAATGATCATAATAATAGATAGCAAAATGACTCAAGAAATTCACGTACTAGAGCACTCTCATTTATACATTCCTTTCTGGGAAGAAAACCTGAAGAAATAGAGGGGATAAAACAGACTGATTGGAACAACAAAACCCAATTCTAACATCCCTCACAGGGTAAATTAAAATGATTGTATGTATTTTTCCTGGAAAACAGTCAAGAACTGAGCTTTTGTGGAGTAAGTTCAGGCTTTGTCTGTGTGTCTATCTAGCTAAGGTAGTATCATTTGGTGCAGTGGAGTAGCCTGGTTTCAGGTTGCAAGCAGGACAGGAGATGTGCTGATGGTTAAAGCCTCAGTGGCCAAGTCCACTCTGATTTTGGGAACTTCAGAGGATGAAGTAAACCCCACACAGCCCCTGACCCTGCAGCGTATCTATATTACTGCTGGTAAATGCTGACAGATTAGCTGCAGTCTTGGGCTTGTGCTCCCTGTACCGCATAGGGACTTACCCAATGAGAAAACAAGAGCTTTGTCCATTTCCCAATTTGAGGCATCAGATTAAGTTCAACCCAAGCTTTTAAAAGCTGTTGAGGGTACACATGAAGAGATCTGAAGATGTTATCAGTGGAAAACAAAGGCCTATCGCTGTGTGTTTGGCTGCCACAAGGAATGTGACTTAGTGCTGTGGTCTCCATGCCTGGAGGGAGCCCAGCATAACTAGTCTGAACAGTCAGTTGGCATGATGGGACCAGTGGGACAGCCTCCATGGCTGGCTTTAGCAATGCTCTTGGGAGATGTTGGAGTTACCAATGCCGGATTGTCATAACCCTGACGGACTAAGAATATTTGCCAAAAACCCCTGTTGTCTGCCACTTCTGCTGTAGCCTGGGGTAGCGTGATGTTTTCATTTTCCAACAGTTGTACCACTTTTTTCCCCTGCACATAAGCATCAAATGCTGTTTGCTGAATATTTCACTTGTTCTTATTTGGACTGAAGGTTTCTGTTACCACTGGCCCTTAGGGGACCAATTTAGCTGCACTGAACCAGTTTTGGTGTTCAATTCCTTCTTTTCAAAGAGCTGCATTTCCACATCAGTTGAACCCTTCGTATGCTGGCTTCTTCCACACTTCCAGCTCAATGAATGTTTAAAAAAGATATTTCTCCCTACTGTCCGTGCTCACACATACATATGCCTCTGCTGTCTAACTGGTGGGGGGACATGAAAGTCACGCTGAGAAGCGGGGGAGATTTTAATGTAAATGATGTACCGCAAGGGACACAACCTCATTCTGGCTGAGTGAGGTTTTCTGCACAGAAATGCAAAATATTCAGCCCATGTATCATTAAAGTGCTACAGCAAAGCCTCTCCTAGCCAGCAAGTGCCTGAGTAAATTCTGAATTGCTGTCCGTGTCTCAGCTCTCTGCTCCGATGTGTGCTATAATATCGTCTTTTGCAATTGCAGCATCCTGTTGTTTGCAGTTCTTGTCTCAAGTCAATCTTCACCCTGTTGGTGTCTTGTGGCTTTCATCCCTTGATAGGGAAGACTGCAGAATTCACTTTGTTCTCTTCCAGTCTTAGTTAGCGATGCAGGCAGAGGAGGTAATTTCATAGTCTGATACGTTTTTCTGATAAAATACACAGGATTAAAGATAATATGGGTGGTTTTGTGTCCATAGCATTATGAAATAATGCTTGGAGATTGGAAATGCAGTAAGTGTGAGTATTGTTTTAGGTTATGACTTTACTTAAATTAACCAAAGTTTGTGATGTTGATGTCACGGTGGAGGAGAGAGGGCTTTGTGTTTTACTACAAGGAATTTTCAGAAGCATCGTTCTGACTTCAGCACGTGGGTCTTTTCATGAAGCTGGTGCCCTATAGTCACACAGATGCTTTAGAAAAGCCCATCTCACTGTCTTATTTGAATCATCTGCCTACAGTCAGCTGTATAGGAATCAGCCTATTCAGACTTTGCAGGATAAAGATACTAGAGCCAAAACAAACTCCTGGAGAGAATCCCTGAAGGTGGTGTGTGCATGTATCCTGCATTGAGTGTGCTAATACCCCTAAATCCTATACAGTCCTTCTGGGCCATTAAGTAGGATCCTTATTTCCCTTCAGATTGTAGCATCTGAGTGATGGATTGCAGAACTCTGCCTACTCCCTGATTATCTGTTTAACCTCTCACAGCCCTTTTGGAAGCCATGGTGCTATACAAACAGAATATATAATTATTAACCCTTTTTCTTTTTTTTTGTTGTACCTATGGGCACAATACTGTGCAAATGATCTTTTTCACCCTAGCTGGCACAACCCTTTCTCACTGTAGAATGGAAAAAGCCTGATGAAAACTGGTCAAGGGTCCGTGATGTAAATGTCAGTTCTTATGACCTCCACCACAAGCTGGTGTAACACAGTATCTGTGCTGGGTTGGCTGGGCCTAGTGTGTGGTGTGCTAGGGAGGTATGTGGTTTAACTCTGGTACTGTGTAAATTGTATTATAGTAGTTGTGTATTAGTATCAATAGTATATTGTAGCCCTGTAGCCTGCACAGGGATATACTGTGTTCAGGATAATACAAAATCTGAATGATTGAAATCTCTGTTCTCAGCATGGCTGACTCGATAGAGCATCCAGGAGGGGTATTAGGCATGTTAATGTATTTCCCTTCCCATCTCATGCACAGGCTGTTTTTCCTGCCAGCTCCTGTTTACTGGATGCTGCTGCTCAGTTCTGCGTAGTCAGACTCTGCTATTTAGGGATGGCACAGAAGCAGCATTATTTGTTTGCTTTTCTTGTTCCACATGCATGTCCCCCCTTCCCTTAAAGTCACAAAAAGAGTGGGGTGACACATGCAGAAGACCACTGCCTGCCTGTTTGGGCTTGCAATGACCACCCAAATCCCAGGACAGCTTTCTCTTCCAGTTCTCCCCCGTGCAAAACACTGCTCTGAACTGGTCTCATGCTTGGTGGCAAAGGAGGTGTCAAACTCATCCCCAGCACAAGCCCAAGTCATCGAGGGCTGGTATCCATTTATTTATTTGCGGCATATCCTCTCAGCTCTGGTAGCTGAGTTATTAAAGTGAAGCTTGTCAGCACACCGAAGAAGGGTGGGGGGCGGCTTTGCATCTTTCATGCGGTTTGATCCTGCTCAGCTTGTTAACACTCAGTTGCTTTTGTGATTAATTATTTAGTCTTCTCCCTTGGTACTGGGGTATAATAGCACAACCCCCATTTCTGCTGAGATTCACAGTTCTTTCCTTTTCCCTGCAAGCCCTTTGTGCCATCTCAAAGCACAGAGCAAGGAGCTCTGGGCTGTGGTACTTAAAGAGCCCATCAGCTGCCCAAGCTGCTGCTTGCCCCATGGCACAGCTGCGGTGACTGGGCAGGGACTGGGGCTGTGCCTGTGGATGGCCATCAGTCCCAGCTTGTGCACGGACCAAAGTCAATGGGGAGAGCTGTCCCCAAGTGTCCTGTCCCTCCAAACATGGCCTCTCACTCCAATGAAATGGAGACATCAGACGCTGGGGCTGGCATTGACTCCAGGTGCAGTCAGACACAAGAATCGCAAATCCAAGGTGAACATATCAGTAGAGAGACTTTATCCGGGGAGTCAGGCATGGCAGCCCTCTTCCCTTTCTCTTTCAGATGCCTTTTGAACAGCTTTCAGCTCAAGTTTTTGTAATCACTCGAGCATAGCTTCTTCAGCTGTTGCGTTTTGGGGGTGTTGCTTGTTGTCTTGATTTGCTCTCTAAGGCCACATGTGCCAAGAAGTTTGCTGAGCGCACAGTGCTCAGGAACCTGCCTGCACATAGCAGAGGCTTGTGCCTGTGGTGGGGCTGGTAGGGGGTGCCCCCCGAGCATGCTGCTGTGGCTGGGTGCTGGTGTGTGTTCACACGCCACATGTGGGGGGAGGAGTGCAGCCTGAATTTCTGGCCAGTGGGCACTGTGGTGGTTGGAACTGGGGTTGTGTTTTGAAATGGGTGAACTGAGTGCTTTTAACATCCAAACAGTTGCGTATCCTCTGGGGCTGCAGGACCCATGGACTGCATGCAACCAGTGGCCCAGGAAGGGCTGGCAGGTCCCCCTGGCACTGGAAGATGCCTTCATCCTTCCCCAAGCATCCTCAGCTTCACTTCCTGCTTGAAGCCCCAGCTGCTGGGTAAGGCAAGGCCTGAGGTCTGAATATTTAGCAAGGAATTAGCTGTGTTTTCTTTATGACATGGTCTCCCTGGTTCCTCTGGTGTTTGCATCCTCCTCCTTTCATCTCAAGACCCTGCACAGCCCTGGGATGCACGGGAGGCTCTGCTGAGGGATGGGCAGGCACATCCCAGTGCAGCAGGGTCTGGCGCTGGTGCTTATGCCCCAGCCTTACAGACATGACTCAGAGAGTGTGAGTCTGTCCTTTGTCCTGCTGCAAACTCCCTGCCTGCCACTGGATGAGCCACCCTTCCTCCAGGTCCATAAAATAGTAAAGTGCCAACTCCCTCCTCACCAAGGGTGTTGGAAAAGCTGATTACTTTATGCATAGAAAGCTGATGAGGCATTAGCCTGGGTTTCTTTATGTTTTTATTGGAATCCATAAATTTAATGGCAGCTAACAATGATGAGGAAAGGAGCTGGGGAGAGCAATTATTTGACAGGAAGACATCACAACTGATGGTTTTGCTGCATGTTAATGGAAAGCATTGGAAGTTTTAGCAAAGTTAACACCCAAAGGCAGCTGGTACGGAATGTATAAAGCAGACTACAACAGGCTGCATCGCTCACCTGCTGTTTAGGAAGCTCAGTAGTAACCAAAGGGTGTAAGTCAAGTAGCATCTTTAAGACTTTGAACCAACTGACAGAGCTACAAAGCCCCAATCCTCTGAACATCCCCATGTCTCTGTTTATAAAGCTCAGGCGCCCGCCTCAGATCAGTTTACTGTCTCCAAATGTTGTCTGTGCAGCAGTTACCCCATAGGTTATAATTTTTGAATGGTTCTACCCTGCCAGATCCATTGAGGATGTTCTGCATGACCTCCCAGGGCTGTATTTTTGGTGTAAATCTGTGTAAAATCTTCTCTGGGGCATCTTCCTATGCAGATGTGGAGTTTGGAGGAATGTGTGCTCGTCGCCTCTGCCCACACGCCCTCACCATAAAACTTTCAACATGTAGATCCAAGACCTCAGACACCTCCCAGATGGGTGCAGTGGGTTCCTGTGAGCCCTGGCTGCCCAGCATGGCCGGCAGATGGGAACTGTCACCGTTGTGTCACTAAGGCCCTCCCCATCCCTGGGGCCAGATCCAGCTTGCGGGAACGATGTGTTGTTTCTGATTGGAGCATCATAGTGTGTGCATCCCACTTCAGCATCCATTAATAGCACATAAATAACTCGCTTGGGTCAGAGGTGCTGAGGGTAATATGTAAGGTGGAAAGAATCCAGAGCGGAGGCTGGACTTGCTGCTCTAGCAATTAGGTCATAGGAAAATAAAACTCGAGCCCAAAATGACCTTTTTCAAACTCAACCAACTCTTAAATTACATTGGGCCACACTGTAAGTGTATTTTTTTCACAACAAAACAGCATTTTAAGACCCCAGTATCATAACCACTGAGCCATATTGTTCATGTTATTTATTAAGTTACCATTTTGACAGCATAAGGCTTCACTTTATACTGTTGCTTAGTCTGCTTAATGCTTGTGGAACTATTCATGTTACATGGAAACTAACATATGTAATAGCTTGTGGGATTTAGACTGTCTATACAAATATGTTAACCTTCTCATTTTTGAAGAAATTAGGAAAAAAAAAAGACAGTTCTATTATAAAAGAGAGTATGAAGTAAGGAAATTAAAAATACATGTTATATACAACATGTAGGTAAAGTTCCACTTACAAAATTGATAAATCTCTCAAATTATTATCTAAATAAATATTTAATTACATTTTAATGTGCTTCATTATATTCTGCTGTGCCCTGAGCACCTTGACTTTATAAATAAAAGAAATATTAAGTAGAGTCTTTGCAATGTGAAAATTAATGCTTAAATTCTTGGAGCCATAAAAATTTCAGCAGGTTTTCCAGGGCTAGCGATAAGGGTTCATAAACACACTAATTTTTCCGCTCTGAAAAATTTCAGGTCAATGGACTACAAGAGGTGTTAACGAAACTGGTGCTCTTTTAATAAGAGGCTGGAGTGTTTGGAGGGTAGCGTACCCAACTGCTGTACTGCAGCACGCTCTAATAACATCTCCAGACACTGTAAGAGCAATAATGCATGACCAGATTCTATAATAACTCTATTAATCATTTTTTTCCAGTCACATGAAGAGAGCATGTTATAGCAACCATCTAACTCCTGCCCCCTTTCAGTGCTTTGGAAAATTTGGGGCTGTTATTGCAGAGGACCACCACCCATTGCTTTGGTGTCTGAACTCTCTTTAACTCCTTTTTGGGATGGTGCATTTAGTGGGTTCCTTGGAAGGAACTGGGAGCAGGATATGCACGTGTGTCTCTCCCACCTGCATGCCAGGAGAGGCTTTGGGAAGGGGGCAAAGCCAGGGCACATTGAATATGCTCACCTCAGCTTCCCTCCTGATCTGATCTGCATCCTCACTTGCATTATTTATGTGGTTTTCCTCTAGCATTGCAACTTGAGGGAAGGGACAGGAAGAAAGCTCTGGGGTGGGAGCACCTTTGTGCTTGTTTATGGTAGGAGCCCATTGCAGGGTGGGTACTGGTGCCCTCTCCAGCCTGGTGTCAGGTCTTCTGAGTCCTGGGCAGGGTTGGTACTAGCAGCCCTCCTGCTGATATGGCTCTGCATCGCACACAGGAGGAGCTGCTCACACCACGTGTTCCCTGAGAGGGGAATGGCTTCAAAGTCCTCAGTGGCCAAAGACTCATCACAGCATAATGCTGCAGGCGTTCTCTGGACGGACAGCCAATTGCCGCTTAAGCACACAGAGGGGAAACTGAGTTCTTTTCCCCCTCGTGTAAATTTGCACATCTAATGACCACTTGGGTAGCAGACACATAAAACTGGGTTGGATAGAAAGGTTTCCAAAAGGATGTACTTGACCTCTGCCACCCACTCTTTCCAAAGCTTCTTGGTAGCCAGGAGGCATCCCAGAAGAAGATAATTAGGCTTGCACTATTTCAATCTCCTCTGATCCCTAAGAAAGAGTTAATTACAGTCTTTTCCCTCTTGCTCAAAGGTGGCTGGGTACTATTATCAGAGCTGTAATTATTCATGCTAATTGCTTATTTGGAGAGGGAGAGAGAATGAAAGAGAGGAGCCCCAGACTCCACATCAGTGATCAGCAGAGCAGACCAGGTGCACTTCGTACAGGCTGGACTGAGGTAGTGCCAGGGAGTGGAAGGAACTTGGGGATGCTGGAGTGTTTGTGAGCAAGTGGAGGAACAGACCTGGTCCTGCTAATGCTGCCACCTCCTCCGGGACTGAGAAAAAAGAGCATGCACTTCTTGCAGACCTTCCTCCGGTGGAGGGCACTCCGAGGTAATTGTACCACTGACTGGAGTCTTCATTTGTTTTGTGGCTTAATTAACCTTTCTTTTGTTTTGTTTTAAATCTCCCTACAAGGGAGCAGGGGGGGGTTGTGAGATGCATGTCTGAGGTTTGTGTTTAAGCTCCTCTGCAGATTTTGCGGCTGATGTTTCATTAACAGAACAGAATCTTCTGTGATCCTCTGAATGCCTCAGTGTTGGTGTTTTTGAGTTGGGAAGGGGAAAAGAAGGTGGTATGTCTGTCCTCTTCCCTAGTTATAGGCTTTTAATAATAAGGCTGATTTCCTTTGGAGGCTTATTCCTGTAAACAGATCTGGGGCTTACCTGTTAAAAGCAAAGGATTTAAGCAAAATTTGTTGGGTATCTGAACTGTGATGGTCCTGATTAGATGCTTTGAGGGCAGCAGTATAGTAAGATTTAGGATGCTGCAGAAGCTGAGATTTGGTGGGAAAACACTGTGGGAAGCTATCTCCTTTGGCATACGTGGAGCGGTTTGGGGATGGCAGTGTGCCATGAGTGTGATGGCACATGCTGGCTTCTTCTGAAGTGACTGAATTGTTGGTGAGCTGGAACCTTGCTGTGAGGACTTGAGTCATCCCTAAGAAGTAATTATTTTATTTTACTTTTTTTTTCCTGTGTGGCAGGACCATGTGTCCTGCTTGACTAGGGTTGCAAACTGCTCCCAGTATCTAATCTTTGCATGAGTCAGTGCAGTCGTGAGTGGTCCACCATGATGTGGGTTGTCTTCTGTTGATCTTTCTGTTTTCTCTTAATCTTTGATTCCCACTGTTCTTAAAGCTGTCAAAAACAACCTTAATAATCACACTTATAGGTGACATGAGCGATGCAGGTTTTAATGAAATGACTGGAAGGAGCTACCCCCTGCCAAATACCTTTGAATGTTCCTCTATCCTTTTTATAAAGGTCTCTCTGCTGTCATCCTTATGGACAGCAGCCATGTGCTGTGCTGAAAGCCCAACTGGACTGCTCTCTCTTCTAGAGATCTAAAATTATTATCCTTGCGCTTTAACTGGCCATAATTGTGTTTTAATGTACTGAATAATCTTTTCATCTGGATGTTTTACTACTTACTTAAATTACACAGGCTTTCCATGTTCATACCCTCTTCTTGACAGGGGAATTAGCTCAAGTACAGTGAGGTGGGGACCAAGGACTGCTGCTGCAGGGATGTGGTTGTCCCCATCCTCTGGGATGGGAGGCAGGGACAGGGATGGGGAGATGTTTCCTTCTAAGTACCAGGGAAGTTTGGATATACAAAGAGGTGAGCAGCTGGGGTTGCTATTCTAACAGATATTGTGTTGCTGAATGTGAGCTGGAGGTTTATTTGTACTTTTCTAAGTCTTTTGCATGCTGATTATTTGGAATGCTAGATGCCTCCAACAAGGTAAGGAATCCAAATTTACAGTGATGGTACAATAGAAACAGCCCATGGTAAACTGAGTCCATTCAAATCTAGATTCCCTGAAGAGAGCAATTTTTTTCATTCTCTTGAAATGTGCAGGAATTAAGAGCCTTTTTACTTCTTAAGGCATCTGGCCACAGTGCAGTGATTTTTTTTCTTTCTTTATTTTTGTTTTCTCTTTTTTGTCCCATATTTTCTGACAGTTACCACTTCATCCTTTGCTGTTCTGTTCTCAAGCTAAGTGTAAGTGCCTGTTACCCAGCTAATTACTTTTTTCCTAATGACCTTAGATCTCCCAAACACCTCCTAAATAATACTGTTGTAGATCACTAATATACCTTTGCATGCTCCTATAGTGAGCTTCCCATGCACTGCCAGCAGTGTTTGCTTCCTCTCTGCCTGAAATTTATTCTTCATGGTGGGGTTGCAGGATTATAAATGGGTGTTGACCTTCTGGCACCTGTGCCACTCAGTAGTTCGACTCCATGTGCTAACTGCCCATCTGCAAACTGCCTGGGGAGGTCAGAATTCTCTGGGCTGTAGACCTGATCTTTGCTTTATACGGGTTAAGATACGGTGTGTTGCTGCTATCGAGGAGAGTAATGCCCCAGAGGAATGTGCTCTGGAGGCTACCAAAGCCCATGGGAAACTGCGATGGTGGAAACGCATCCCTTCATGGAGGAGGTATGTGAGACACAGTGCACAGCTCTCGTTGAGATCCCCTAATTGTAAGGCTCTGCAGGAGCAGAATTCCTTTGAATATCTTAGCATCTCATGTTCCTTTTCAAGGCATAAAGGAATTCCTTGATGAACTTTTCTGTTCCAAATTTCTACTTGGGTATCAGAGTTAGAGTATGTAGGTAAGGGGTAACTTTATTATTGGATTTTTCCATTAAGCTGCTGCTGGCAGAGAAACAATTAAAAAGACTATCAAGTGCTGTGCTTCGAATGTCTCTGTAGCATGGGTTAATGCTGGTTCTTGACAGACTGGGTGGCTATCGCACTGCCATTGTGTCCATTCCTGTACCCTAGGAAGGCGGCTGAGAGCCTTTGTGTGTTCAGTGACTGGGGGGTGACCAATGTGCATCCTAGGGATATTAACCACTGTCTTGGCAATAATAATAATTAATCAATAAAGCTTCTCTAAGTGACATGGAGTGTCTCATGCAACTAGCTGACCTTGTGTACCACAGAAAATAGGATGTAGGATGTCTAATGTGGGGGAGTCCCAACCAGAGATGACACCATTGCCCTTGACGTGTTGACATCCACATTTCTGGCAACTGAGTAAAGAGACTTGGAGCAAGGCAGCTGCAAGTACCGGACTGGGTAAGAAGCTGAAGACTTTGGCGTGTTTGCTAAATGTTTGCCTTTCATCTGCTGTTGACCTGCGTTGGACTTGGAGCTAATCAGGAGATATACAGACAAGCCTTTTGGAAAGCAGGCACGTTTAAGCAGACTTGGTGTGCTTTGATCTGAAAGGCTCTCCTGTAAGCATCAGCCAGCCGTTCAATTGATTGCTGTGGGAGAGAGGGTTTGATGGAGTGAGGTGGCACAGTTGGGTTTACTGGATTTTTTAAACTCCAGTAGTTGAAATTGGAAAACGTAGAGGAAAGACTTTGTGAGAGGCTGGTTTTGTGAGTGAGGGGGCTGGGGAAGCTGACTCTCCAGTCTGTGTTAACAATTGTAGTAGTTTGGGCAGTGTTATAATTTTCCTTATTTTTCCTGACAAAATCCATTAATTAAAAGGCTACATGGATCAGCACTCACTGAGTTTGACAGAGCTGAGACTCAGAGCTGCTCTGCATCGTGTGTGTGTGAGTGTCTTTAGGGGCTAGAGTAGCCAGCAAGCAATCATCTCTCAGCCTGAGTTCTTTCTCCATCTCCCCACAGTGTATCTGAGTAGGGGGAAATGGGGGAGAGAGGCTTTACAAAACTTAGCAAGATTAGTGAATATCCCAGAAAAAAGCCCCAACATCTATGCATTAGCTATCAGAACAGCAGAGCTGAGAAAAGGTGTGTGGCCAATGACCAAATTGCACTTCCCAGAGAGTGTCCTCCATGGTGAGCCCCAGCAGGACTCTGGGCTGGGCCTGAACAGGGTGGGACTGTGCAACTGTTAGAGCAGTTTTTCTACTAATTAGCCCTGGGAAATACCCCAGCTAGAAATCATTGTCTGCCCTAAAGTGTAACCCCTGCAGTAGGTGATGTCCATTGTGGTTGGGTTTTTCAGATAGTTTTGATAGCCATGTTGTGAGGAGCAAGTGCACATTTTTTGTTTTGTTTTGTTTTCTTGAGATATGGCTATTTCCTTCTCCGCCCTCACAACATTGATGAGGGCATCCCCCCTTATTCTCATCCCCAACAGAACTTTAAAACCCTTGCTCAAATCTTTCTTTGTCATTTTTTTCTTAAGCAGTGACATACAGTGGCAACATAATGTGATGGAGACCTATGTAACACACTTCTGTGGAGAGACACATATGGAGGTATATGTGTGTGTATATATATATTACTAGCACTTAAAGGTATTACCCATTTCTCCCCCATTCCTTTGCTGGTGCAGCAACCTATGGTGGGATTTTGTGAGCAATTCCCAAGCTCACAGGCTGGCACGTTGCAGCTTTCTTCTATGTTCCCCTTTCTGTGCTCAGCCAGAGTTACAAGGTCCTTTACGAGGCAGTGGTCATTTTTCATTTTCCTACATATACCAACTAAATATTCTTGATAGTATTATCTTGACAACAAATAACCTCTGCCGCTCTTGTTTTGTGCTGTGTTATTCCCTTACACCCTGTTGCACTGTGCAAGTGCACACATCCATATGCACAAGCCTACTATGATGTTTTCTGCTGAGCTCCTCACCAGCTGTAAAGCTTTGCTGCTGCTGCCACTGCATGAGGGCCTTTGGTATGTCCATCATCAGAGAGCAGTGATCTCGTAGGGTTTTGGTTGAGCAGTCCTGGGTGCGAGCCTCAGCAGGAAGTAATGCTGTGTAATCTTAATCCTAACATATTCTATACAGTGGAGCAGGAAGCTATTTTCTGAACTCTTTGTCCCCTCCCCGTGTTCTTCTAGTTGGTCGCTCTGTGCTGATATATTAATTTTTTCTTTCTTTATTCTTTGTGAGACTTAATCCAAGTTAGCACATGAATGTTGTGGCTTGCTAAGTTTACACGACAGGAGTGGCAAAGGCAAATGTCAAAACACGATCTCAGTTCCTGTCAAAAGCCTGGGAAAGAAGATAAAGGGTATCCAGTGCTTCTGGATATTCTGTTAGAGTATCAATAAATTATTATGATGGCCAGGTCAGGCCCTCCTGACTTCAATATCTGATTTGTGACTCCTGAAAAGCCTGGTGCAACCAGGTTGAAATTTGCTCTAAAGCCTGATTCTCCCTAACACCCAGGTTCCTTGTGAGTTTTTTTGGGTTTGGGGTGGTGTTTTTTGTTGGTGGGGTTTTTTTGTTTGTTCGATCAGTTTTTTAACTGTCCAGCAGTTATTTGCCCGGGTAGGTCAGTTTATACCGACACCAAAGCAAGAAATAATCAACTGTGCATCGCAGCAACACCTTCTTTCTTGCAGGGTGATGCTGTGACCCTGTAAATGTGCATGTGAGAATGAGAACATTAAGCTGCATCCCTTTCTGTCCGTGTTCTCCTCCCACAGCTCCGTGTTAGCCATGTTAAGCAAGCTCTGGAGCCCAGCACTCGCAGCTGAAGGTACATGCTGCTCCCTCGTGGAACCCTGCGCATTGCAGCAGCGCTGCTTTGCCTTGCAGCCTTGGCCGCATCGCTGGCTAGAAGGACCTGCTCTAGCAGCCCCTGAAACAAGGGATGCTCCTTTTGAGAAGGGAAAATGGGATTTTGCAGGTGATTAAATGAGGATTTTTTTCTGGCTTTGTTTTCCAACCAACCCCTGCCTTGGGATAGAATATGTAGGAACAGCTTGTGGAGCTGGCTTGGCTTTGGAGGGTGGAGGAGTAAGGAAGGATGAGGACGGGGTGATGGGGACAGGTTTCTCCAGCCTTTTTTAGAGATTATTTGACCTGAGGATCCCCAGTGCCCAGGATATTAGAGGCTTGCCTCATGTCTGGCATGCTCCTGCAGGCAGCCTGCAATGCCTGCAGTGCTGCAGCCAAAGGCAAAGGCAGAGTGCTGGGCACTGCCAAAGAGGGGGCTAAACCCCTTTTGCAAGAGGTGGACCAAACTTGAGGTCTGGACTGTTCCCAGAGAGGAGCCGGAATTGCCCTGAGTGTCTCCTGCTCTGCTGAGGAATCAGCTAAATCCTCCTGTCACCCAGCAGCTTCCGACTCTTGCGAGTGCTCAATAAATAAAAGGTCCTTATCATGCCTGCTGGAAGAAGGTACCTTTGTGGAGAAAAGCAGTCTTCCCTTCTGATGCATAGGGAGGGCGGAGAGGTTTGAAGCCTGGTTGTAATCACAAGAGGGCAGAGTTGGCTCATGGCTTCTGAGCTCCTCCAGCTCATGGACCCACCAAGGGGCAGCAGGAGCTGGCCTTGCCCTCGGCGCTGGTGGCAGCGGGGCTGCGGCAGTTGCTGGGCGGCAATGTGACTCCATCCCTCTGACTGCGCCCTTCAGCACTGATATTACCTGGGGGGCAATATATAAATAACAAGAGTATCTCTTGTGGCCCTTCTCTAGTTGCTTTGAAAGGTCGGCTGTACCCGTGCTATACTTGTGAGCGTCTTGCTATTGCATTAATAAATGCTTCATATTAATATTGATGTTAGAATTGAAAACATAAATTGATTGTTAATTAGCAGCTGAACGGTGGCTCAAGCAGTGCTGGTAATGATGCATGGGGGCTGGTATCCCAAGAAGTGTCTCCTCTGAAGTACGCAAATGGCATAAATGCAGATCACAGGTTCTGTTTGCACTTAAAGTATAAGAGGTGTCATTGCTAATGAACACATCTTCCTAGCAGGTACTCAGCAGGCTGCTAGTACTGGCACATTTTGAGAGTATCTTTTGTGACATTGCCTGGAAAGAGCTGCAATAATCATAGTGGGAGGCTGCCTCCTGGTCACCTGTTGGTAGTTGCTCTTGGCACACTCAGGTAATGCAGAAATGTGGAGTTTGAGGCTTTTAAACACATTTTAGATTTAGAATGATGGGAGGAGACAGTCTTTGTGTTTTCTCTTTCAATCCCAGGGGAAAACAGTCACCTGAGTTAGTTCAGCAACTGCCCCTTGAGAACCTGCCTGGAGACTGAAGTGTAATGCAGTGCAGGTACTTTTTGGAAGTCCTCCTTGCTGAGAAATGAGCTTCTTGTCCCCCTCTGGGGTACTCTGGCTCCCTGCAGAGTATCCTGGGATGGGGAGGACTTGTGCTCTGACTTCAGCAGATCAAGAGCAGATTTGCTGATAGACTTGAGTGCCCACACATGAGACATTGAGGTCTCTGAGTCGTGGTCTCTTGGATCCTTTACTGGATACAAAGCCAGTGCTGAGTATCTGGGTTGCAAACACAGCCTAGGTATTGAAATCAGTTCTTCAGAGTGTTGAAACAATTTGAAATAGCTCGAGGCTATTGTCATGTCTCTCAGAGTGGACAGTGCTGTCTGGCTGAAGAAACCCTACAGGTCATCTCTCCTGCCTGCACTGTTGGCTCTCTCAGCCCATGTGTATGGACATCTGTCCCATGGAGTGGCATCCTAGGCTGCTGGACTCCAGAGTGCTTCCCAGGAGGGATCTGTGAAGGTAAGAGATACCATACAAGCTGTCTGCTGCTATCAACCTCAAGATGAGGGAATATGTATACTGTGCCCAGGACAAATGAAATAGTGCTGCTCACTTCTACTGGTTTTCACTTTGCTCACAGAAAACTGTCACAGGGAAAGGTATGGCTGGCCAGTGGTCCCAGGGCTGTGCAGCACCATGATGGAATATTGTCCCTGTTTCCCATACCACGAATCCAATTAGATCGAAGTTTTAAAAGATGACTGATGCACAGCAGAAACCTCTTGGCCCTGGGAGCCTAGTGACTGAGTCATGCTGCCTGTGCCCCCCTCTAGCTTGGGAACTTCTCTTCCTTAAGGGCTTTTTTTTTTTTCTCTAAACTTGGAGGATTTTTGCAGCTACATGGCAGAGAAACAACTGGCAGGGCTGGATTGCTGTACTTCTGCTCTCCTCTCAGCAGCAAGTTACAATCCTTGTTGTCAACAGCTTTTCCTCTTGGTTGTTTCAGTCTCTATGCCAAGGAAATACAAATTTCTCAGTTGCAGCTTTAGGAAGCAGACTAGCTTACTGGGAAGCAACCAGTGACAAGTTCTCAGGCTTAGTGGGTGTTGGAGATTTTCCTTCAGTTGTTTGGTTTTGTTTTTCCTTCCTTTTTTCTTCCTAATCTTTGAACACAGTGAACTGTCTGAAAGTAGTGTTATCCTTCTGAAATGTAACTGAACTATAGCGTACCAAAAAGGTGCTTGCTGGGTTGGAGGAGACTGTTTGCTTTATGATGTGCTTGGTGCTCTGGATAAGGAGTTACCAGGAGGAAATCTTTGAAATGTGTTGTTGAGGCTGGTTTGCATCAAATTAGAAATCCATTGCACAACTCTGCTGAACAGTCTGAAATGTGGAAATCAATGCAAGTGTAACCTGTGTGATTTTTAGGTAAGACCATGTATAACCTTCACTAAAGCTTTCTGGGTTTCATTGATGCCATCAAGTCTATCACTAAAGTTATCCTGAATGGACAACTCTGCTTTCTGTGAATTTCTCCTAGTGTCGGGGAATAGGGTGGGATTTTTGGTCCCCTCCTCTAATTAAATTTCCTGGAAATAAAAATTGGAGTTGTAAAACTGAAGACAGAGCTATGGCACCATCCAAGGCATGCTGGCATCTCCCATGGCCCTCCCCCTGCTGTGAATGGGATTGAAGAGTAGCTTTCCCATGCAGCTTCATTAGGGTTCATAGTTAGCTCTGCTGTCTATCAATCTACCTCTAGTGAGTCTGCGTTAATCAGATGCAATACTGGTGTCCCTATTACAGATCCTCCTCTAATGAGGTGATAGTAGGTGGCACATACCATTAACCTTCCAGGCTGCTCTAATTACTCAGTTTCTGATCAGACATGGTTTGTATTAGTATGTGATGACTAAACTCAGTTGTCAGAGCGTCACAGGCTCTGCTCTCCAGCAGACTCCTCTCTGCACTTCCCTCCATCTCTTGCTCCATGCTCAAGGAAGGTAAGACTGAAGCCCAGTTTTGGCAAAGGGGTTGGGGGAAGGAATCTAAGCCAAAACCAACGAATACAGCAAAAGCAAACTGCAAGAACCTCTCAGGTTTTGTGTGTATTTGCACTTAGTAATTTTCTGTATCTTTCTTCTCAATCTTCATACTTTCCCCCTAATTTTTACCTTATCAGTCTTCAGAGTTGCTTTGAAGTGGGACTTCCTGGGTTTACACCTCCAGCCCTCAATTTACTGAATTCAAACACTGCTTTAATCCTCTTCTGGCCCTACCCTAGCCCAACATTTTCACAGGAATAAAAGCTTCTTTCCCTGGTTAGTAGTGTTTGCTCTCCAGTTTGCTGATTGGGTGACTAACTCCTTGGTTTTGCAATCCATAAAGTGGTGGTTTCTGGTCACACACAAAAGCAGAGCTTAGGGTAGGCTATGCTAGCACAGGCATGTAAACATGCCTGAATAGCTCCTGGAGCAGAGCCACCTCCCAGCAGTGCCAGCCAGGGCCAAGGCTGATGGGGTACGCTTGTCTAAACAAGCAACTGCTCTCCTCCAGAGCTGATGGGTGCTTATGGTGATGTAGGAGGGACTGGTGGTGGGGCTGCCAGCCATGGACTCCAAGCTGGAGCAGCGCAAGAGGAATTTAAAACTGGGTACTGGGGTAGCTCTTCAGGATGCTGTGCAGAAGCAAGAAGTGGTGCTAGCTTCTCCCATCGATCCAACTTTTGTTGTAAAGCCTGAAGAGAGGTTTCCCAAGGTACTACAGTTGAGGTGATGGCAAGACACAGAAGAAAAAGGACTTCCCAAAGTGAAGGAGATGCAGTGGGAGGTATTCAATTAGCAAGGGAGCTGGTGGTAAACGTTGCCCTCAACTTGATGGGAATGTATAGGGAATATATATGTTAGCACACTTGGCTAGGCTTAACATGTCTGAAGAGCTTCGTCTAAGATGTTCAGTAACACATCTGAAGTTGCTTAGCTCTGAACTTGTCCCTAGGCAATGACATTTGCCTCAGTGAAGACTCATACTGCATGTTCATTATAGCTGAATTCTGTTTAAGGATGCTCATGGCAGAGCATCCCATAAAATCAATTATGCTTCAGCCATCTTATGTCTACCAACTGTAAAATAGGGATTGATCATGCCTCTGAAGGAAATGCCGTGTAACGCTTCTCATCTATGTCTAAATGTGTTCCTGATAGACCAAAACCACTTAAAAACAGCTGTAGCAACAGTAAGATGCTGGGGCTGGATGGGACCTGGTGCCATCTTGTCCTGTCCTCAAAGATGATATGGGAAGAACCCTATATTGCCTTAATACCACATGCTTTTTGCAAATGTACTTGAATAACAGTCTTGGGAACAGGCCCAAACGTAATACCTGATCAAATTGTGCTCTTGGTGTGTCAGATTAGCTGCAGATGCAATGCTAAAGCAGTCTTGTTTAATAGATTTTTATCTTCTGTACCAGTGGATTCAAAGGGATGAAAAAGATCTGGAGTGCTGGGCCACAGCATGTGGGAGGAAAGCAGCTCTGAGTCACTGGTGGTTATTAAATGACATCAGAATTTAAATGCCTCGAAAGCCCCAACTGTGCACTCATGTAGGCTGCTAATTGTTGATGATCTGCAAAGGCAAAGCCACCAAACTTCCAAGAGAGCCCTGTTTCCCTAAAGAAAAAGCAGAATAAAACAGCCTTTTTGCCAGCCTCTCAGCTGTTATGAGAGCGCGTATGATGCAGAAGGCACGAACCTCCCCTTGGGCTGCTGGCTGAGATGGGATGGCATTGCTGTTCTGGGCCCCCCAAAAAGCATCTCCCTTCACCTCTCCTGCAGCATGAAGCAGAGCCCCCTGTGTGGCCACCTGGGTGGTCTGCAGCTCTTGTGGTGCCTTGGTGGTGGTTCATGGTGCCTCTGTAAATGCAAGAACTAGGGTGCAAAGGATGGCTGTCCCCCTTTTATTCTTGGGGTAGATGAATCCCAGGGAGTGACGCTGGAGGGACGAAGGCCTGCTGGATGCAGAACTGCTAGTGCTGAGAGCTCCTTTTCTTTCCTAAATGGGTGAGGGTGCTCTTCTAGGATATAAAGCTCCAGGCTCAGTTGCCCAATTAAGAGCAGTCTTCTGCATCCTGTGGTTCCTTTATTCACCAAGTCTCTTGCTTGCACCTGGATTGGTTTTAGTTCCCTCCAGACTGTGCCAGAAGTTTTCTGGTCAAGGCTGAGAAACATCAGGTTTAACTGGAATGAGATAGTTCTACTAGATAACAACTCTCCCTGAATGATTTTGTTGGAAAAATTTCTTGACCTGTTTAATTGTTCTACAACCCTGGTCCCATGAGTCTAGGAGATCCCGAGCACTCAGAGCTCTGTGAATCACTCCTGCGCTGGCCCTGATGGCCTCAGGGACCTGACAGAGAAGAGCTGAGTTGTGGAGGTGGCATGCAGGGCATTCCTTCACTGCAGCGGGCCATCATCAGGCTCCCCCAGCAAAAATAGATGTGCATGCCTTGGGTTGAGGCACTGCATAATGCAGGCTTTGCCTGATGGAAACATATGAATTAGGAGCTTACATCTCACTTAAAAATCAGAAGAGGGACCAACTTGATCCTCCCTGCTGACAGCCCCAAGAGATCATAACTCTCATATCTGTGGTTTAACATGACTTTTTGCCCCTAAAACTGGTGCTGACTAATTCTGCAAAAAGACACATTGGAGCTATAGCTTGGTGCCTGGGGACATGTTGGAGATATTAGTAGGTCACTGGTTAGAGCTATGTAAAACTCACCAGGGCTTAGTTTGAGGTCAGAGCCTTCTCCCCAGATGTAAGACCTGCTCACTGCATGGCAGGGCTCAGACACAAATATGTACCTGCCCCCAGGCTCCTTTGGGCTCACAGTAATGCTGGCTCCTTCCTTGCTGTCCTCATCAACTTGTTCATCTGTAAGAGAACACAATGCTTTCCTAAATTTAGCTGCATAAGTACTGTGGGCGTTGTCTCTTATCCCCCCCTTCCCGAGTTTCAAAAGCCATCTTAAAAACTGCACAGCGATTTAAATGGCAGCTTGATGGGAATCCATAGCAAATGACTCTGCAATTAGTAAATCTCTCCTATTGTGACAGCTCTATTATTAAACTGCCATAAATGCCAGGCTATTAATCTGCTGTCTCCTCAATCCCCATGCTTCCTGTTACTTGCCTGTCCTTTTCACCATTTGATTTTTTTTTATGAATTTTTTTTTTTTTTTAAAGTTTCAACTGCTTTCCAGCAAGTGTTTCCAGGGAGGGTATGCGACCTGGTAGTTGCAGGGGGAGGAAGGCTTTGTGGCACTGATCCTTAGGAGCTTTTCATCTGTAAGGAGGGTGAGAGAATGCTCTGAACATTGCCTCTCACTTTGATACTTTTGATACTTCAAAGAATGTGAAACTCCTAATTTGCAAAAGTCAAAGTGTAGCCCTTAAGGAAGCCCCTCTTTGCAGGAAGGCAAGGCAAGGGAAGCTATGACAGCAAATAGGCAACAATATTGTCTTAGGAAAATCATATCTGTCCTGACGGCAGGCTGAACATTGCAGCTGCTGTTTCCTCCACCCCATGATATAGGCGTGCATGTCATTTCATAACCCATAAATCTGCTTTGTCACCCCAGGGCTCGGGGACAGGCAATGCTGTAGGCAATGTGGTGGGATGGGGGCATTCAGGGCTGCAAACGGCAATGAAAGCAAAGCCTCCAATTTTACCCCATACGGTACCTCCATAGTGCAGCTGTGTTGTGTGTTGGCAGAGCACACTTGCACATGCTCATCCCCCCTGAAAAAGCAGAGGCTGCCTAGCCAGGGGCAAGGGAAGCGATAGCATGAGGAGGAGTGGCTGCTGCAGCACAGGGCTGGGGTGACAGAAAGGTTTTGCCTTGAATATGAGCATTGAGATTGGCCTGTTGAGGCAGTTCTGGCACCTCTGCCCTGGGGTTTCTCCTAAGGAAGGAGGCTGTGGCCACCTTACAGTGGTGTGAGGATGGGAACACTTCCCTATCACAGGGAAGTATCTGCTGGCTGCCAAGAAAACACTCAGGAAGGTCCCCACCAGCCTTAAATCTGTGACCTCTTGGCTTACAGCAACTGCTTGGGATAGTGCTGATCTCAGTGGAGAAATCTGCCACCCCTACAGCTCCATGGTGCCCTGTGGAGGAAGAGATGGTGATGGTGCTGCCTGCTGCTGCCTGGCAGCCTTCCTGGATATGTGTGCAGAAAATGTGAATGTTTAGTTGTTCTGTTCACCTCCACTTCAATAAGAAGTGGTGCTGCCCTGGAACCACTATTCTTTCACCTGCTGCTTGGAGAAGAGTGTCTCTTGCAGTACTGTCTGGACGAGGTCTTTCTGAAATCTTGAAAATTTGGGATTGTATGGACTTTTAACATCTGGAGTATAAAGAAAGTATCCACCCTGCTCCTTGGCAGAGGTGACAGGCAAGTGACCCATTAACCCAAAGTCTGAGACTTAAAAACTGAAGCAAAGAGCAGCAAAATGCCTCTGATAGGAAATTGCACCTTGTTTTCTCAGGCTTTTCCCTTGGCCTCAAGGACTTAAACATAGCCAAGCTGCAGTAAATCAGCTGTGCCATGTGAACACCTAAATTCTCTTTGCATCCTGTTGCTATAGAAACTTCCCTGAATCCTGGGTACCTGCACAGCTGCTTTGCTGCTCTGGGAACATGGGATGCCTCTGCACCAGGGCATCTGGTTGAGGAGACCTGCGTGGACTTGGCCTATTCATGGAAGGACTTGTGTCTGCTGCTGCTTTTGGGCTGCTGAGGTATTAAAGAAAATGAAGATCTGCATCCACTTAGTGCCAGCTTTAGTCTCTTGTGACGAGATGGGCTTCCACTGAGCACACTGCCCTCTGTTAACTGTGGGTATTTAGGAGGCTTTTAAAGACAGTATTATAATCCTAATTATGCAGAAATCCTTCAGTCTGGCCTGTTTCATCTGGAATTATGCTCAGCCATCAAATCCTGCCAAATACCTTCTTCTTAGAGCGAGGGAGGCTGGTGGACTTGGATTGCCCTCTGCAGAGGCAAATCCCCGTCAGGAGGCCAAGCTGGCCGGCCAGCCCTGGGTGGGATGAGCAGATGCAGGGGCTGCTGGTGTGGATGTGCCCTCCTCCCTTCTCAAACTGGGGAGAGCAGGAATGGCCATGGGAATCCACCTTTCCACCCTTCACCCCATGTGGCCCCAGAAAATGCTTATGTTGTTGGATGCCTCCCAAGTAAGGGGAGTATTTTTGTGTTTGTCCATGGGGTTCCTTCATGGCAGCGCTTCCAGAGGAGGCTGGATGGAGGCTTTCACCAGAGAAGATGGGAGAGGAGAGAGTGGCTTTGGGAGTGGACTGATGTCGTAGCTACAGGAATGATTTGTGAAAAGCATTTGTACCCTCCTCCTGCAGCACCCTTCTCCTCTGGCTAAATCACTTTACACCAACAGTGAGTCATTCTGGGGCTAACTAAGGCTATAGGATGCTTTGTATATTTAATAGCCTATTTAAGGTGGCTGCAATTCAGATCACAAACATCCTTTGCAATGATGCAACTCCTGCCTACAAAACCACCCGGATGGGCTTGAGGCAAATGCTATTTCTGAAGGAATCCAGTTCTTAATTACCTTGGAAAATCACAGAAAATGTAGGTAATTGTTAGTCAGTTACGCCTGGGCCACCATCAGCCTAGCGTTCGATGCTCTTCAGGAGTGTGTGTGTACTGCAGGGGTGCCCCTGAAATCTTGCAAGGAAACTTTAAAGCCCCCTTTGTGGTCCACCCCTCAGGCATTGCTTGTTGGTTCAGAGCACCTATAAGCTTCATTGCTCTGGCCATTTTGATCAAGACCTATTTTCTTCTTGTCTCCCCTCCACCCAACATACATGCATCAACTGTAAGCTATATAGAGAACAATCCAGTAATTTTCACTGAAATCTCCACCTCCTGTTAAGCTTTGTGCTACTTCTTAGCAATGAATTAATAGTTGAGTGAAAGGGTTTTACAGTACAATATATTTTAGAGAATAAGTATTCTTAATCTACTATTCTGTAAGAAATTGAAGAGAATGTTTCTGTTACAAAAAACTTATAGGGAGCTCTTCCAAACCTGTAATGCTAGTTCCTGCTCTGCAGTAGGTCTGGTTGTTACTGTGTGTCAGGGATGTCAGCTAATAGGAAGGTAGGAGATAGCAAAACTAGGTTTTTGTAGCTCTTGTTACAGCTTTCATAAAATTTTCTCTCCGTGCTTCATTTTTTTTTCTTTGTAAAAAGAGGGGGGCAGTCAAAGCATCTTTTTGCCTGTTGTAGGGCTCCAAAACTTGGTTTTCTTGGCAATAATTCATCCAGTGTTCATTCTACCCTGGGTTCTGTGTGTTCAACTTCATGGAGTAATATGATTTGCAGCCACGAGCCTTTCAATATTGTGGCCCTTGCACAGAAATACACCCTTGGAGTAGGAGGTGTAACTCTGGAGAGTGTACTTCTGCACCAGTTCAGTGTCTTTGAGTAGCAGAAACAACATCCAGCAAAGCACAAGGATGCAAGATATTGAGGGCACAGCTCTGCCTTCAATATGGCTCTAAACTTTATTGCAAAAATTAGTAAATCTCTACCTTTTAATGCCTTATTGCACATGTACTGTGTTTCAGCATTCAAATGGCTGCTGAGGTAGCAGAGAGTGTGCACATGCTGCCTCTTCTCATGTGTAATCAAAAGGTACAAATGAGAAGGCGTCTTTCTCATAAACTGGGTCACTGGGTTAATAGAGTTTTGAAAATATCCCCTCCTAACCCATGCTGTTAATATCTCAGCATCCATCTAGATTTTAATACTGTCATACGTCTGTGATATGCATGTCTGTCATCTGCTTGCTCTGAAGGTTTTCTCCACTAGTCGAGGAAATACTCTGCATGACAGAGATCACTGCTGAATGCAATATGATGCTTTGACTGGCAACAATTTTTTCTTCATTTGAACACTAAGTATTCCATTTCTCTAGCCACTGAAAGGCTTGATTTAGGATAGCTGCTTAGTGACTATTCCAGGCAAGGGTTTGAGAAGGCAATATTCAGCTGAACTTTACACAAAGTCAGTTTTTTAAAACTAGTTGAGCTTCTGATGTTTCTGTTTGTTACCTATTCCCTGGACTCTTGTCTGTCCTGCTGCCATGGGTTTGAGACACTCTTGAATGCAGTTGGGATACACCCATGGGTGCTGGGGGAGCTGGTGGAGGTCGTTGCTAGGCCACTCTCCATCATCTTTGGTAAGTCATGGGGAACAGGAGAGGTGTCTGAGGACTGGAGGAAGGCAAATGTCACTCCAGTCTTCAAAAAGGGTAAGAAGGAGGACCCGAGTAACTATAGACTGGTCAGCCTCACCTCCATCCCTGGAAAGGTGGTGGAACACCTTATCATTGGTGCTGTCTCTAGACATATCAAGGATAAGAGGGTCATTAGGAGCAGTCAAGATGCTTTTACCAAAGGAAAGTCATGTTTGACCAACTTGATAGCCTTTTATGAGGACGTAACCAGGTGGATAGATTGATGGTAGAGCAGTGGATATGGTTTATCTTGATTTCAGTAAAGCATTTGACACAGTCTGCCACAGCATCCTTGCAGATAAACTGAGGAAATGTGATCTGGATGATGAGGTAGTGAGGTAGATAGTGAACTGGTTGAAGGAAAGATGTCAGAGAGTTCTGGTCAACGGCGCAGGGTCTAGTTGGAGTCCTGTATCTAGTGGAGTCCCTCAAGGGTCAGTACTGGGACCAGTACTATTCAATATATTCATCAGCAATCTGGATGAGGGAACAGAGTGCACTGTCAGCAAATTTGCTGACGACACAAAGCTGGGAGGAGTGGCTGATGCACCTGAAGGCTGTGCTGGCATTCAGCAAGACCTCAACAGGCTGGAGAGTTGGGCAGGGAAAAAATTAATTAAATACAACAAGGCCAAGTGTAGAGTCTTGCATCTAAGGAAGAACAACATCAAACACCAGTATAGCTTGGGGACTGACCTGTTGGAGAGCAGCGTAGGGGAAAGGGACCTGGGGGTCCTGGTGGACAGCAGAATGATCATGAGCCAGCAATGTGCTCTTGTGGCCAAGAAGGCCAATGGTGTCCTGGGGGTGTATTAGAAAAGGTGTGGTTAGCAGTAGTAAAACATTAGCTTTACTTTCCTGTGACTCAAACACTAAATGATTCATCCTTCTGCCCATGCCTTTTGGGCCCAGTGCTCTGTTGCTTTTCTGAGCTGCAGGCTGGGTAGGGTGTTTTGGCACACTGTTACTCCTAATGGTGCGGCTTTCCCCTGTCTGGAAATGGGAATATGAAAAAATGCTTTGCTAATGGGTGTGTTACCCCTTTTGGAACAGTGGTCATGATTTTGCAAGGAGGTGCCAGATGCCTGTTTTCTGAGCAGCTGGGGGGCAGATTTCTTGTGAAGGACTCAGTTCTCCTTGCCCTGTAGCAGCAAGAGCTCAATGGCCACAACCTGATTTTGTTCATTTTCAGCTGTCTTTCAATGTGCTTTTTCTCCCCCTTCCCTCTTTCTGAGAATTATGGGTTGTTCTGCCTTTGCTATTTAGGGATCCTCCTCTCCCTCCTTAAGTGCCTCTGTCCCAGAGAGATCACACAATCAATCCAATCCCTTTTTCTCATGTAATGCAAAGCTGATCTACCCCACTCAGTCAAGATTACCAACTAACTTTGCTTGCAGCCTGTGAGAGTGATAGATTGCGGTTGCCTTTGTCATTAGCAAAACAAAAGCAATTTCTCTCTGATTAAATGGAAGGCAGTTGTTCTCCCCACCAGCTCCTTCAAACCTTCTCCCAGCCTAGATTTTAGCAGCCAGGTCCTGACCACCCTAAAGTCTGTGGGATCATGCTCTGACTTCTGTGGGCTAATGACTTTTCTGCCCATGTCCAAATGACACTGGCTACTAGTTACAAAAAGAGAATGGTAAATTCATCTGTTAGCTGCTCTGTCTCCTGCAAGATTTACTTCCATCAGGGATTTTTATAGGCCAATGATGTGTCTTTCGTGATGGGGATGTGTGGTGGAGGAAATTTATTGTTCCCTTCCTAATAGATAGCTGTATTTAATTTTGGAACAACCACTTTATGTGTGAGAAAGTGATTCCATTATGCCACCGCACAGCATTGGGAGCATCTGTGGCAGTGGGGGCATTTGGATTAAAGAGAGTAAAGGCTGCACATCTGCTGCCCTCCACCCCTATTCACAGAACACACTGTTAATCCTAAAGAAAAGAGAGCAATTAGCTTGTAAACCCTTCCTGAACCCACTGGAAGATTAGCCATTTTCAATTAAAGCTTTTCAGCTGGAAAGATAATGGGCTAAAATTTCCAGCTTTTAAAAAATACTATTATTGACCATGTGGTTTTATTTCCGTCAATTTACATCCTTCATAATTAGCTACCCTGGGATAATTAGGACTGCCTTGTGCCATACTCTATTCCCCACTCTTTCCCCTTGGAATGTAAATGGCAAATTGACTTCGTGGTCCGTCTTCTGGCCTGTTGCAACTAGCATGAATCCACTGTTGTTGTTTGGACCCATGCTGGGGATGAGCAGTAAGCAGTACTTTTATAGGTTACTCTAACTCACAAGTAAAAGGATAAACCTTTACATACCGCTCTGAGCATGCTGTAACTGTTCCTGGGGAGCCTGGATGGGAGGAGTGACGCTGATCCCATCTTGGCAACCTGCAATAACAAGCAGTTTGTAGTCCCTCGGGGAGCTCCATGCACTCTAAAGCCAAAATACTTATTTGTATATCACTAGTCCCAGCACTTGGGGGTTACCTGGAGCTGTGTGTGGCTCCGCTTTGTCCCAGCTTAGGAGGTAAAACTTCACAAGCTGGAGCTAGAGCCAAACCAGCAGATGGAAACGCCTTGCACCAAAACACATGGCTGGTCGACACTGTCCAAAGGCATCTGCATGTTCAAGCACTTCTGAAAGCCGCATCACTCCTCAGAGCGTCTGGGTAGAGCTGGGAGCCTTCCTGCAGCAGCAAGGGAGTCTGACCTGGTTTCACCCTGTGTTGGCAATCTGCACGCTGACCGCTGTGGCGTTGCAGTGCCTTTTGGGCCATCTCTGTCTGCGTACTGTGATCTGCTCCCCCTGTGTTTCCTCCTGCACAAGTGCAGTGCTGGCATCACTCAGCATGGTCTGTGCTGCAGACCCAGTGTGGGTGAGAGGCTTAGGCTGGAGCTGACAGCCAGCTCATGGCCTCATCCAGCTCTGACCACTGCAGCATCCCTCCTCATCTGGGTATCCCTGTCTGCACTGCACGTGCAGCCTTGCATCCCATACTGCCACAAGTTAATGTGATCGGCTGCGTTTCAGGGAACTTGTGCCTTTGGTCACTATCTGTGACTCTGAGACACAGCTGTGCCTGGGCTGCTATTAGTGGCTGTGTTACATCTATGCATTTAAAAAAGGCTGATCTTTCAGGGAACTGCTCAGCCGTGTAGGCTGAGGTACCTGGCATGGATATTAGCCCTCTGTCCATGGCCAAGGACTTCTGAATGAGGTAAGCTCAATGACCTAACTGAATGCAAAACCACCCAGAGCTCTTGACTCCTGGGTGCAACGTGAACTGTGCTGTTTCTGAGTCACCAAAATTATTGGTATTGCTCCTAGTTCTTGGCTGTCTCCCATGCAGACCTTAGCCAGGTCCCATCTAGCTTTGCCTTGTCTCTTCTAGAAGAGTTGCATAGCATAGATGCTGCATGGCAGTGCCTAAGAGTGGATATAAAAGCCATTAAGCTTTTTTTTGTTTACGGAATATGGCTTGGTGCTCTTGGGAGCTCACTGGTCTTATCATGCTACTGATACGAACATTGTCTTTTTGCAGTCAGCGTTTTTCCTGCTATTTCTTTGTTGAAATGCATATGGAAATATGCCTTGGAAAATATTTTACGTCTGAACTAGTTAATACAGCACCTTGGAGAGAAGGTGTCTGGTGCAACAGAGTACAAATGAAGCCTCATTAAGCAGGAATTCAGTGATTCTGCTGAATGCCCCAGCAATTAAATTTCATCTCGATTCATATGCAGGTCAGGAGAGTTTGGAAGGAGAATAGAGGAAGCAAAGCACTGTGGCTCAGTACTATGCAAATTAGTGTTAACATGGCATTTCATTTATTGTTAATGCATTGTTACACTGCTACTCATTGAAAAGAAACTGTGTGACAACTGCTAAGACTGATGACCCACTTGCTTATTTTTCCATCTGTGTTGGCAGCATTGCCTCTGAAAAGACCAATGCCAAGATAAATCTTTTAAGGGGAAGATGCAGAGGTTTTTCTTCCCACAGAGAGGTGTGGAATTGGATGCTGACTAATGTTAAGACCTATCCTTCAGGCTGCAAATAAGCTGTAGCATTGCCCTTCTCTCTCTTTTGGGATGAAATGTGGCGTGGCCCACATCCCTGCTACTGGAAGGACCATTTGGTCTCAAGTCCTGGGTCCTTCTGGAGCAAGAGGAACAAGACTTCAGACCCTACTATTGCAAAGACGTGAGCTCTTGTAGCATAGTAAGGGATTCAGGGATGCTGACATGCTTTGCAGCCCCATCAAGGTGTTCACACTTCTGCTCCCACAGGGCAGCTCCCTGCTGCCGCTTGGGCTGATTGAGCTGTGGGACTACCTTCCTGGTTTTGGGGCTGAAGTGCCAATTCCCCATTTTCTCTCTATATTCGAAGGTCCGCAGCAGGATATGTTTCCTCTCTTCTGTTACTGACTAATGTGGTCTATGTGATGGAGCTTTTTTCACCTAAACTGCCTACCCACAGTGGGGAAGGAGAGTGGATACTGGCTGATTGCTAATACAGACCCATCATTATTGGTGATATTAATAGTATGTGAAGAAGAAACAGCATTTCTGCTGAGAGATCATGAACAGGCCCTGCCATGGCAGCACTGGTGCTGATATTGAGGTGCCAAGTGCAGCTGCCATGTGCTCACACTAAATTGGAGGGGTTTTATGACCTTAAAACTGGGAACCAGTCCTGTCACTGAAGATCTTGGACACCTATTTTTCCTCCAGCTTTTTAGTTGTAAACGACTTGCTATCATTCTAGCACGTTGATCACTAAAAGCTGAGAAGGTGGGAGCTATTAGGTGTTTTGGTTTCCCCCAGTTATGTTGCGCTGCTCTTGGTCTCCCTTTCTGCATGGTTCCTCCATTCACATGTGGTTCTTTGCTGAGCAAGTTCAGTGCATGCTCAAGAGGATTTGACTTGTGTCCTAAGACTGTTTGTTATCTGCTAGCTACATAGGAATGAAAGACTGGGGGGGGGGTAATGCAAATTAGGAGCATCCCCAAATGAGGTGTGTGTTTTGCCCAGAAAAAGTGCTTGTTCTGTACAATACAGCCACGGAGGTAGAGATAAATGGGAGAAATATGCTCTGTCTAGCTGAAAGTGATGGACTCGCTTTCAGATGTTGTGCATGCAGCTTCCATTGCTTTGCTGCTTTGGACCAGGTCATAAACTCCCACCTTGCCCTGGCATGGCTGGTGGTTACTGATGGATCATTAACCTCCTGCTGTATTGCTCATTGCTGTGTCTTGTCAAGCTCGTCTCCATTTGGCTTAAAAAAACATCAGGAAGCTGAGATTCAATTTTGTTGGGATGACCTCTGCTAACAAGGTCCCTGAATGAGCTTTTTTGGTATCGTTAGAACTGGTTGGGGAATAAAGGATCTTGTACTTTGCTGCAGCCTATCTGTCTTCCACTGTTTCTCTTATCAGCACTGGAGTCCCCAACCCTGTAGTGTCCTACTCCGATTACTCAGATCCAGAAATCCAGTGCTTGCGGTAAATTGTGGGATTTCTCCTAATGTTCAGTGACTAAGAAAATAATGGTGTAGCATATATATAGTATTAAGGGAGAAAGACGTGCTCCGTACTTCCCTAAGGACCAATTCTTTATGGCCACAGCTCAAGCAATAGGGCTGGAACTGCTCTTCACTTAACCTTAAGTATGACTGAAGGATCAGTAAATGCAATTTCCCCCCAGAGCTCAGACCACTTTCTTCCTCCCACACAGACTGAGCATTACAAGTCCTTTAACCAGGGTTTTGGACTCGTTTTCACAACTTCAGATCACTGACTGAGGTATTAGCTAAAAGGGTGCAGTAAGGAGGAGCTACCTGGAGGAGGCAAGTTAACCATTGAAGTTAAACCCAGAAATGCTGGAAAATACTTTGAAGCCATGTGAGACCCTGTCTTAGTGGGGGCATGGCTTGCAGGCATGATTCAGGCAGGTGATGGTGCCTGTTATTTATGGCTTTTGACTCTTGTTTTACCCAGCATTACGATGTCCTCTGGCAGATGGTTGCAGAAAGCACAGGCCCGACCCTATGGTTCACTCACAAAAGCCCCAGTAGTAAGACAAACCATGGGGGAAGGGAAGCCAGAAGAAGGATGAGAGGTGGGCACGAAGTCACCATGGGGACTATGGTGGTGAATGTTTCTGTGCATCTAAAAGGATGTCTAAAGTTGTTAAAAGAAAACCCATGGCAGCAAGCTCTTCTCATTAGGGTTTTGGGTTAGAATATTTTAATTCCCAAATCTGTGTAGCTATTTCTTTCCTGTGACAGTCCCTCTCATGTAGTCCGGTCCCTTACATTTGCTGTTGTTAGTAATCATGCTGGTACATCCTGTCTCATGTGTTAGCACAGTGACTTGACCCTTGATTTTTACTCGTGGGCATGTTCTCACATTTTTTCCTCTTGTTCTACTAAGAGTTTTTGCCAGGAACACACATGGAGAAACTAAATGTCAAGCATCAGTGAGCATGTATTTGCAAAGTGAACGTACCCTTAAAGTTCAGAGGACCACTGTGCTCTGTCATCTGGCTGAGACCAACAAGTGAAGTTTTTCAGGGGAGTTAAATGTAGTCCATTGTTAATTTTGGTGGAGTATGGTGACCTCTTCCATATGAGGTTGAGACAAGGTATTTTCTCTCCTCTGTTTAGCTAAAACTCTTCTAGGTAACTCACTTGGCTTATAGTTGCTTGCCAGAGGAAAGGGCTGAGCCATTGCAGGTTATAATTTCTTGCCAGGGGCCTGATTGAGAAGACTAGACTGATTTGGAGAGAAAGGACCAGTGCTGTCCCAGACACAGACTCATTGACTTGTTTGTAAATTTAGTAAGTGAAGATTCAAGTGCCTGGGCTTGTATCTACATGGAGTAGGGAAGGAACTGTTCCTTACTGTTAGGAGGGAGGGACATCTGATGAGGTTGGACAGGGGATGTTGATCATTGGGAAAAGGCCAAAAGTTTCAGTTTTTAAAAACTGGAGCTTCCAGTTACTACAGTTTTGGCCTTTATTTTTTTCCTGAACTAAAAGTCTATTTGATCCACATTTCAGCCCAGTTAGTTTCACAGAGGTGAAATGCATAATGGGGGAACACCGAAGCGCCAGTGTCACATGGAGAGGGGCTCACTGCAGGGCTTCCTCCTTGCCATTAATCACAGCTCTGGGAGGCATTCAGCATGCCCCACTGGCACCTTCCCCCACCGCTCCCCTGCAGTGCTGTCAGGTGATGACAGATGCAGATGGCTCTTTCTGAAACGGTTAAGCAGAAAAACGCACAGCAAGCGTTTCATTGTCCTCTGGTGGTGAGGAAATGGATGGGGGGTCTTGGAAATACCTCTAGCAGTGCTCTCAGTCTCTGTGCTCTGCGTGTGTACATGCAGCAAGGGCTCTAATTGCCTACTGGATGGGTCAATTTATCTTTCAGTGTTCATTACCTGTAATAAATTAATGTTTAGGACTGGCTGGTGGAATTTGCACTTAAAGGAAAGAATAATCAAGGACGACTTCTTCTGAATCCATTATTAAACTATTTAAATACCCTTTTCTTCAAAGATTTTTTTAAAGTCCATTGTCCCTTTCCCATAAAAATATATCAATAAAATGATGTGTTGCATTTTGCCCTGAAAAACAGGGCATCTGCTTAGACCAAAGAGGAGTCTTGCTGCAGGCCTCAGGCTGGCATGCAGTTGTCTAGGGTTTCTAAATAAGCACAACTATGTAAAATTGGAGCAGATGAAATGGAGCAAATGTGCAGCCAGTGGAGAGCGGGGTAATCAGCTGTGAAGTCTCTTCTACCAAGAGAGTGATGGGTCTTCTTCTTGTCCCTCTTCCCTGTCCACCACAACCAAAAATCAATCAAGGAGGGGTGTAGGCTCTCCAAATCTTTATTTTTGTGCAGAGATGGACTGGAGTTCCCAGTAAAAACTGGCTTTCCCAGTAAAATATGTGGAACACTGGGTCTGCTGTGCCAGCAACAAGCCTTGACAAGGTAGATGAGCAGGAAGAGGAGTCCCCAGCCCCAGGCAGACTCCTGATGTGCAGGCATGTATTTTTAAATGGAAGAAGTAGGATGGGGAGAAGGAGATGGCAACGTAAAGTCTTAATTTAAGATCTGAATTTAAAAGAAATAGAAAACATCTACGTCAGTCTCTTCTGAACCTTCCCTAACCCAAAGCAATTTCTGTTGCTATTAATGTGATTTTTATATGCTGTTAGAACTTCGGTGTTTTTCTGCGCACTGTAAGTGCGTATGGTTGGGTGTTTTTCCTCATCGTTTTCCTGTGGCTGACTGTTCATTATGTTCATTCAACTGTCTTCAGAGAGTCTCTTGAGACTTCCTAGTGCAGAGTGATGTAAGATCCCCTCCATATTCTCCCAGGCTCAGAGCATGTTCAGCACTAAATGGTCCATTTCAGGATCTTGCTGGAGTGTTCCACAGTCCTGTGACTTCTGACAAGGATCCTTTTGGATGTGATTAAATAAGTAATGGCTTAAATCACAGGAACAGATACTCATCAAGCGGTGGACTAAATCATTGATATTCTGAATAGCTTTTGATCTTCCTTTTGCTGTCCTCCCTGTCTTGCTTGCATAAAAGTGGATTCTGTAAATGTCATCCCAAGCAATTTAGGCCGTGTAAGGTTTGCAGCTTCACTCCCACTGAGGTTCTGGGAGGATCTGTAAGTTAGCTCCGGGAAAAGATATATTAAGTTCAAGAACAGGACAGTATGTGTTGGGTATAAGAAATGATAAACCAGGCTCTAGTACATGTGTCTGCATGTAAGGGTATCTACTCCTTACCACAAATGATTTTGCTCAAATTTGCCTTTCCTGAGAAGAGTAAATACCCTTTTCTCTAGACTGGTGGTCTACTGACCGGTAGTGCCAAGAACTGGCACGGATAGATGTTTCCAGTAGAGACCACTGGGCTAGCCATGGACTAACCTCAGTCTGTGCTGTCTTTTGGCTCCACATTTTATACTGAAGAGGGGGCCCAAGAAAGCGTTCTCTACACTCTCTTTACTCCTAGGATGTAGGAGTAAAGTAATCAGTATATCCAAAGAAAGCAGAACTGAGATTTTTTTTTTTTTTTTTCCCCCCTGTGAGAAGACTTTTTTAACATCTTCCCTGGCACCTCAGAATTAAATTATTTTTCCAGTGGGCACAGTGTGGAGGTAAAAAACAGACATTCTTAGGTGAAGCTTTTATGTAGTTGATATTGCCAGAGCATTTTTGGATAGCTGCTAATTCTGAGCACACAAGCATAAAGTTAACGTTAAGAGGTACATCAGGATGTACAGACCATGAAAAATCAAAGCTCTGCATACTCTTCCTTGAGTTTGTCAAGCCATAGTTTAGGTTGATGCCTCATGCTGTTTTATGACACCTATATATTTTGATGTCGTAACGTATCTTTTTGGGCTGCCTAATTTTGTTGTTGTGTGCAGCATATCCTTTTCCTTCCCCGTTAGAAACTCAAGCTGTTCACTTCAACTGGTTTTAATATAGTGCCACCTGAAACATGAAGGAAGCGTTGTGTTTATGGGTTTTGGCCAGAAACTATAGAGTAAACATCTTTATCCTCTCCAAGCTCCTGATGTGCTGATCTTTTGCCAGCCAGCTCAATAAATGCCACAAGCAATTCTGGGTTTGAAATGCCTAAATGCCTCTTCTTTCTCCACTGGCAGCAGAGAAATGGGGCAACTCCAACCAGTACTCACCCACAAAAACAAGCAGCTTCTGTAGTAAACCTGCCCTCTCTTACCCTTTCTTAATGCAGCAGATATTCTGGGAAGAATTTTATGGTGGTATAAACATAAACAATTGTTTTTGGCTTTTCTTTAAAACATCCTTTTGGAGATGTCCATTTCATGGCATTCAAAGCAATGAGCTATCCTCAAATTAGGAGCTTCTTTATTTGTGGTGCAACTGGAGATGTTTTTTTCCTTTAAGATGAGATTTCTCTGCAGCAAAAGCATTAATAGCTTTGTGAAAAGATTTCTAATTATAAATTTTGGCTCAATTGCTAATTAAGTCTATTGTCAGATTGAACAACTTCTTAAAAACAAATTATGGACCAAAATATCTCTTTTGTAAGTAGTTTTTTCTTACTTAGTAATTTTATTGCTTTTGTATAAGTTGTCTGCGCATGAAACAGCTGAGTTTGAACCAAAATAGACGTGTTGCTGCATTTCAATCCAAGCAAGAACTCTAGCATTAGGCAGAAGCCCAGTTCTCCTCCCCGACATGGGCCACACAAAGTAGGGGTCCAGAGGTCTGCAAAATTCCTTGTTGGCCCATCCAGATGTGTTCAAGCTCTTTTGATTTATCCTGATCTGTTTCTTAAGGAAACAAGACTGCTGCCTCTCCACAAGCTTCCTTCTAAATTTGTAACCTCTTGACCACTTTCAGCCAAATCTAGTAGGAGTCTCAAACATGACTGGACTGTCATACAAAAATACAGAAGGCTTTTATGCCTTTGTGCCTTGGACCATGTTTGTCTTGCTCTCTCCTCACCGTTTGTGGGTACAATCTTGCTGTTATAGATTATACCAGTTCCCAAGAGAATAGAGTGGCTATGGAGAAAACTGCCTTTTGGATGAAAGCCATGGGCAGCTTGGTACAAACAGAGTTTGTGTCTCACAGCTTGACTGAAATGGGAACCTGCATGGTGCTGCAGGTAGGATGAGAGCCCCACGCACACTCTTGCTGCCTCTCCTGTTGTGTACCCCACGGCCAGGGCAGTAGCATGCTCTGTATCTCCAGGAAAAATCAGCCTGCTTTGTTTTTCATTTTCATCGCAAGGGAAGCACATTCTGGTTTATTACAACAATTTCTTTTTAGTCCAGTACCCTGTCTCCACCAGTGGTGCAGGACCAGCTGTTTCAGGGATAAGACAGGAAGCATCCCATCTTGGAGGGCAGGATTCCCTGTGCCCCAGCTGGTGACCAGCAGTGCCCCGAAAGCCTCCCCTCGCTGCAGTCCATTGCTCGCCCAAATCCTAGCACAGGACTTTTGCCAGTGCTGGTTCTTCTGCCCTTCCTAAGAAAGGGTTAAGCCGAGTTTTCAGAAAACGCTGTAGGCAGGCCACAAGACTGCAGCTTCCTACTCCCTTACGAGCACTGTGTGCGTGTGTTTGGGAGGCAGTGTAATGCTTTGACAGCAGCTTGACATTGCCTTGAAAGGTGCTGGAGGCTCTGCAAGCACTTGCCAAGAGGGGGTGGGGGAGAGGAAAGTGTGTCAGGCAATACTGCAGTCACAGCCTCTTCTTGCGCTCAGCCGCCGCTGCTGCAAGTTGGGGCTTTGCGGGAGGCTCCGCTGCCAACTTCTGCAGCTGGCTCCGAGCACGGAGCCGAGGGCAGCTCTGCCTCCGCCGCAGCGCCCGCTGCCCGCCTTTCCTTTGAGTTATTCCTTTTAAATTTTTTTTTTTTTTTTTCCCCTCCCTCTGCTTGAAATGCCTGTGAAAGCCACAGAAGGGTTGGGGCAGGCAAGGGCCAGCACGTTTCCATGGGATGCTGTCCGCGCCCGCCGGGCGGTGGGAGACCGCCGGGAATGAATGGATGGATGGATGGATGGATGGATGAATGAAGTGCGCGCTCGGCGTCCGCTGCATCTGCCGGAGGGGCAGGATCCGGCGGCTGCCTCCCCTCCCTGCCTCCCCAGCTGCTCCGGTTAATCGCTGCTCTTCTTCTAACTTTTCCTTTGCGCTGCCTGACGCGCCAGCCGAGCTGAGAGAACTGCCACGGGATCTTTAGGACCGGCTCAACCCCCCCCATACCCTTCATTTTCCTATTTCTGCGCAGGGCTGGCGAGTCACACGTTAAACAGCCATGTAAAGACACTTCTTCCCCAAGGATCGCCACACTCTCGAGTCCTCGCAAAGTGGAGTGCCCGGGAAGGTTTCTTTTTTGTTTTCCTGGCGGGCAGTGCGGAGCAGCGTGTGCGGAGCAGCCCGTCCGGGCTGCCGGAGAGCGAGCAGGGAGAAAGGAGCGGCTCTTGCAATTAGTTGAATGATTTGATAGATAACAGCAGACATGCTTTGTGGACTGAAAAAGGATTTGCAGTCAGACTTTGGTGAGTGAGCCTGTCTGTATTTTTTTTCCCCCCCTCTCCCTCCTCCAGTAGTTTACTTTTGTTTACTCTGATTTCCTTTAACCGCCTTAAATACCGTTAACAGTTTCATGTGCTGCTTTGAAGGGGGTTTTGCAAATCCAAACCGCTGCGTACAAGCTGTGACTTAATTGCTTTGGTTTGTAAAATATATCTGTGCTTCTCCGGAAAGAATTTCTTCCTGTGACCACTGGAGAGTACCCTTCGGGCTGCCTCCCTCCTTCCCCTTCTCCAGCTGGAAGATTGGCAGACACGGGGGCTGCTCTTAAGGCACACCAGATATTGCGGAGCCTTTATCGCTCTTTTGTTTTTTAAAAAAAAAAAACCAAAATCTAAATGTAGCTCTTTTATGTTTCAAGATTAGCCTGTGAATGTGCTGGGCATTCAGGAATGGTGAAGAGAAGGCTGGGAGGGGAAGACAGGGGTAAGGAACTCTACTGAACATGGTGGGATCACTGCCGTCACCCCCACCTCCTGTGTAATCTACTACTACCTTGTCTAATAAATATTTCAGCTCCTGCTAGAAATCTACCATTTCAATGAGCTGCTAACCCTTCCTGTAGAAACCTGGGGTGAGCAATTCACGATTACTGTGGAGTAAAAAAAAAATCAATTTCTGCCAAAGGCAGGGTTATGGGTGTAGAAGGGCACCTTTACAAAGGGCACAGCCACCAAATCCTGGGCACCGTTTCCAGGGTGGACGGGCTCTGCTTTTGCTAACTGGGTGCAATATTTAGGTACTTTGTTGCATGCTGTAACTCTGCTTGTTGCAGCTAAATATACTGCATGGAGCTTGCTCTTCTGCTCTGATGCAAGGGTTTGCCTTCTAACAGCAAAAGACATTGGAGTTGGCAGTACAGAGGTAACTTGCGGTTTCCAAATCATTTTACATTGCCTAAAGTGATGTAGTTGGACTGACTTTGTCCTCTGACCTCAAGATGCCCAAAAGCATCAGCCCAACTTCAGAAAATTTTTTCCCTCCCTAAATCTGAGGGGTAAAATAAACCAGATGTAAGACAGCTTGGCCTGCCTGTGATGCCTTATCCCATGGAGGGTGACTAGATGCAATGTCCACTTACTGCAGCACTACAGCAAGGAGCAGTTTTGGGGCTGGGGTTTATTTTTAAGCTGCCTGAGACATGCCAGTGAGTCCTGGTAGGCAGAGGGAGCCTGAGCGCGTGATTTAACAGGGCAGGAATGCAGCCATTCCATGAAAAGATCAGAAGATGACTTGGCAGGAGCTCCCATTGCTCTTGGAGCTGAGCCATAAGCTGGGCCCCTAACTCAGAGGTGGCTGACACTGACTGTGCTGGAGGAGTCTTCTGGATACCACCAGCCGCGGGGTGATCATTTATCCAGCTCCTCCAATATGTCACTAGAGGCATCTGGTGCTTCATACATGCAAGTCCCAATGATCGCCGTGTTGCTGCAAATGGTGATGTTGTCTGGGTGTTGGGTGATCAGATGAGAAATATTCCTGATCTCAGCCCCAAACCTTTCTTGGAGAATCATGGGTCAGTATTGTGCATAGCTCTGTCATGTACAAGGGAATGGTGCAGTCACTGAGCTGGTAAGGAAGCCTTCTTCACCCTGGTAACAGACCCTTACCGCTTGTGCTGGTGGTGCTCCTGATGACCAAGCCCAGGCTTTTGTTGCCCATTAGGTACTGTTTTCTTCAGCATCCCACACATGAGGCCATCCCTTGTACCAAGCCACAGAGCAAAAACAGAGAGAGGGGTGGGCAACCATCTCGTTTCATGTCTGCCACCCCTTTTCTTCTTGGTTATTTTAGTGCACAGAAAAAAAGCTTTGAGGGGGATTGATTATGATGCATTGGATTTGGCTTTGCTGATGCATAAGGTCACTCTTTGGTCACTCAGCTGGGTTCTTAATGTGTTTTTTCTCCCGATAACCTGGCTTTTTCATGAGACTCATCTCCTCATCTGGAAATCATTTGAGATGAAAGCAATAAAGTGAATTGCTATCATATAACTTATTTTAGCATTTTAAGTGTGATAGGCAAAACCAGAAATCTGATGGATTGTTTCAAGAGGCATCCAGATGTTTCAGAAGTACTTCCTCAGCCTACCACCATCAGGGTCCTGGTGATTTCTTTCCTCTACTCCAGCCACTCTCAAAAGTTTTCTAATGGGACATTTTAATAATGTAGAGGTTTCATCTGTCATTCAGAATGGAAGGGTCAGAAAATGCAAACTAGCAGTGGTTTTTGGTTTTGTTTTTTTTTAATGGATGATGGAGGAAGCATTTGTCTTCTGGTTAGAGTAAGCTTGTGTCTGGCTTTGCTGATACTGGTGGGATAGGGTGTTTCCACAAGAGACCTCGCAATCTTGCACTTGGAAGACTTCCCTGAAATGCTTTATGGCCTTTCTGAAGTCCAGGAAGATACCCTAAGTTTTGCTCTGGCAAACTTCACGTTCAGCTAGTCCTTACTGCAGGATCACTGCAGGAGTGGGCAGAACGACAGAGCTCATTGGATTTCCTTCATGCTGCTCCAAGTGACCAGCTGAGGATTCCATTGCAACCTAGCCCAATTTAAATGGTTACTTGACTACAGCACAGGCAGCTTCAGATGACCCCTTGCATTTCAAAGGCATTTGGATAACTTTATTTTTTTTTTTTTAATATGGTTTGTATAGAAGGCAAAGGATAAAGATAGTAGCTGAGGATGTTAAGTGCTTTTCTGTTTGAGTATGTTGTTTGGTTTTAGGGGGGTTTTTTGTTGGCATTAGAAGCCATACTTTTAGCATAAGTGAGACGGACTCTGCAGGCCAAGGAGAGCAGTGTGAATTTCCTGTGCCTTCTTTCTGACCAGCAAGTTGCACCTTTTATTTGCAGGGTGAAAATCGCCAGGAAGGGGGACTTTTTAATAGATCTTTGCCCCTTCCTTCTTGCTGGTTTTCTTAGGGATCATCTGCCCTGTTCTGTGCTGTGCTCTCTCTGCAACAGCCCCAGATCTTCCCTGCTTGCCAAATAGGCAGGGGAGAAATAGAGAAAAAAATGTCTGAAAGGGATAGAAAACTAATGTGAGGAGCTAGAATAAGACAGGAGGAAATCTTCATAGAGAAATCTCCCAGGAACAAAGATTTTATCTTTCTTATTGAAGAATTTATCACAATAGTGCTATTTAATATAACTCCTGCTCATCAAGCTGCTTACGTCACTTGTCAGCTTTGCCTGAGTTGCAGCAAAATGAAAGATGAGAAGAAACTGGGGTGTGCATACCAAGACAAACATCCCTACGTCTGGAGATGAATCACAGCGATCTTAATTTCCTTGAGCCAAACTGGGCAGAGTTTGTCTGGGCCATTCCTCTGCCCTGAGCTAATACCGGCCATACCTATGTTATTGTCTGTCCAGCGTGCATTTGAATACATCCATGCTGAATATGCCACATCAGCTCAAATTCATAAAAATAAATATTAAGGAAAAGCTTCTTGCATCTGCAATCTTGGGGCTATTGCTTCATGTCCTAACACAGGACAGATCACTCCTTCCCTCTGTGCATCACTCTTCCAGATGTCTGAAGACAGCAATAACACCTTCTCTCTCCACCACTATCTCTTCTCTTTACCATTGACAACTCATTCCTCCCCCCAGCCTCAGTTTTGGTCTTCTAGATGTCTGACCAGACTGCACTGATTCAATCTGAATGAACTCCAGCCGGACCACATCTTTCTTGAACTGTGGTATCCAAACCTGGGCACTGCATCCAAGCCGAGGCTTTTGTCAGTGATGCTTCCACAGATCTTGCGGACTGGTGTCACCTTTATATCTACCAGGGTGTTAGTTTTTCTGGCGTATGACGTGGCACTGTGGAATCACATTTGATTTGCAGTACATGGTATCTGAAGAGTCCTTCCTCAACTGTCGCTTAGATGGTTTTTCCCCATCCTTTATTCATTTGATTATTCCTGCCGAGGTCTGGCAGCTTGCATGCATCTCTACTGAATTGTGTATTTGTTTTTTTGAAACATGTGTGAATCATTATGGATTCAAAATTTACTTCCAAGCCTGCTTCCAATTTTTCGTAGCTGGTAGCTGTCAATAAACTTAGTAAGAGCAATCCTTCTGCAATCATCCAGGTTATTTGATGAAAACCTGCAGTCTTACCAGACTGGGGATGGGCCCCCCCTGAACTTCATTTAATACATCCGTCCCTTCTGATTGTGAACAGCTGATGAGTTTTCTCAGTGTGTGGTTTTCCAATCAGTTTTGCATACACTTCATAATCATCTGTATCCTGCTTCCCAAACATACTTGTAAAAATAGCATGTGAAACAGTGTCAGAAGCATTTCTAAAATTGAGATATAACAACTTGCATTTTCTGTCTATCCCCAAGTCATTTTCTTCTTACACGGTACTTTTCTCTTAGTTCAGCTTTTACGGGACCCAGGCCTCGGCCGCGCACGCGAATTTTGGGTATTGAGTAACGTACGTTGTCCAAGCGTCAGCCTGCCATCACTAACGGTGGAAACTGCACATTC